>PPJZ02000100.1:0-29638 GCA_003705955.2 Zygosaccharomyces kombuchaensis
CCTGGTTCCTCTGCCTGGTTCCTCTGCCTGGTTCCTCTGCCTGGTTCCTCTGCCTCATGGCCTCATGGCTCGGCTTTGAGATCTCCAGGACGCTTCTCCGCCTTCTGGTACTTCAGGTCGCCATACCAAGAGCTGGCCTCACCAATGCCTCTTTCCTTCTCCTACCTCATCAAGGGCGTTACTTCACCCGTTTGGGCACCTCTTCACACCGTAAATATCAGCAGCAGCATCTTCACCAGCCTATCTCCTTCTCGGCTGACTTGCTTGGAATCCCGTACCTCATCAAGAGCTGGAGCCTTCTGCACGTCGCAATATCAGCAGCGGCAACTTTACCAATCTCCTTCTCGTATGCCGAAAATTAAGAGCTACAACTTCAGGAGCTTGAATGCTCCTACTTGACGTCCCGTAAAGCTTGAGAACTGACAACGTGTTGTCTGGAGGCTTTCACGAGGTTCTTCCGAGGTTCTTCCGAGGTTCTGTCCCAAGGTTCCTGCAGATTCTCACCCTCAATTGACCGTGTCCTGTTGCCTGGAGGTTCTCTGCATATTCTCACACAAGGTTCTCTTACGAGATTCTCTCCCAAGGCTCTCTTCCAAGGTTCCTGCATATTCTCACCCTCAATTGACCGTGTCCTGTTGCCTGGAGGCTCTCTCCCAAGGTTCTCTTACGAGATTCTCTCCCAAGGCTCTCTTCCAAGGTTCCTGCAGATTCTCACCCTCAATTGACCGTGTCCTGTTGCCTGGAGGTTCTCTGCATATTCTCACACAAGGTTCTCTTACGAGATTCTCTCCCAAGGCTCTCTTCCAAGGTTCCTGCATATTCTCACCCTCAATTGACCGTGTCCTGTTGCCTGGAGGCTCTCTCCCAAGGTTCTCTTACGAGATTCTCTCCCAAGGCTCTCTTCCAAGGTTCCTGCAGATTCTCACCCTCAATTGACCGTGTCCTGTTGCCTGGAGGTTCTCTGCATATTCTCACACAAGGTTCTCTTACGAGATTCTCTCCCAAGGCTCTCTCCCAAGGTTCTCTTACGAGATTCTCTACCAAGGTTATCCTCCTCAATTCATGCTCAATCGTTGTCAATTCTATCTCCAAGCTGCTTCAGCCTCCTCCTTGACTGTAGCGGTGTGTAGTTGAGTGCAGTTAACATAGTCAAGACACTACAGTAACAGTTGTGTGTAGTTGAAAGCCTTCGTCTCGTCACCTCGTCTTGTTTATTAAGGTGAAAAATTTTCACACGCTCCTTCTTGACTCGCGTTTCGCGTTGGCCGGCGGCTAGGAGCCGGCCGCCCGGTATGGCCCGCAGTGAATACCCGCAGGGACACCAGCCCACGTCGCCCGGCACGCACGGCTGTAGCAGCTGTTCGTACAAAAAATTAATCTGCAAAAAAAAAAGATTGCAGCAACGTAATTTCCCCTATGGTCTCCCACTAAAGTACTCAGTACGTCTCTTACCAGCTTAACTACAGTTGATCGGACGGGAAACGGTGCTTTCTGGTAGATATGGCCGCAACCGAAATTGTATACCCATACAGGGGGTAATATGCCATAGTTCCTGAGGTGTGTTTAGGTCCGAGCGCCCCGCGGCGAGCCGCCAAGGCCCTAGAAAAAGGGGCGGGTCTCGCCTGCTACGAAGTGGAAATATCCTCCTACGCGCTGCTCCACTGCTCATGTGGTCTCGCTTTTGGGCGCGTACGGTGCCGCGGAGCCAGCGCTACCACCGTACATAGGTTCCTCGCGTCCGGACGTGCCGCTGGTGGAGCGATAGGCCCGAGAGTCAGAAATGTCACGTGAAACTCACCTGACCCCGACTTTGACCCGCTCTACTGGGCCTTGGCGCCCGCCTGGCCGGGCTTTTGACGGGCCCACTGTGTTATGCAGCGGCAGAGGTATGCCCTGCTACCGCTGTTGGCCCGCCCAGATGCCATATAAGGGTCTTTTTTGGATTTACAATTAGGTGTTGTAAGCATATATTTGAGTACAGTGAGTAAAGTTATATAAGAAGGAGGTAAGAGAAACCGATAAGTAAACAAAAAGGGGTACCTAGTAACGGGAGTCTGGGCCAATACAGCAGCCAAGTGGGAACCGAAAGTGCAATAGAATTCTATTTCTTTAAGGCTGCAATGCTGTGTGCCAGGCTGGGGGTGCCTGGGGAGGAGATAGCTTTTTCAAGTTGGACACGGAGACGGCTGGGGCCCAATAGAAGAGCGGTGCAGTGCAATACGGCAGCACAGAAACCCATCCTGACCTTGTCCGGCTCACCTTTGGCGGCTCTTGGGGCCATTATGGAACGCCGGATTTCATGCCCACGTGGGTACGGCCAGAGGTCAGTTGCGCGCGATCTCAAGGCTTTAGGGCGAGCTTGAAGCCGCGGGGTGAGTGCAGGCGTGGAGATCTGTGGCAATAGACGCCCTTAGGACCGAGACAGAAATACCAGCTCACTACAGGACTGCTTCAGGACCACCCAGAGGCCATTGGCGGAGCAACTGCACCGTGTGTTATGTATTGGAACACGCTAGGCAGCACCGGAGGAGATCCGGGAAGGTCAAAGGCTCGCTGGACGACAAGTGCATGTGACATCCGCGTGACCGTGCACGTAGTCACATCTTGACCCCGTATGTCCGCCCCTGCCGGACTGCTGGGACCACATATGCACTTGCACCATGCGACCCCAAGTGGCTACGTAGGGCTGGTGCCACGAGCCGCCACCGTGCCGGGTACAGCAGAGCCAGTTCACGCAGGAGGCGTCTGGCCACTCCAGCTGCCACATTGCGGCCACATTGCGCCCCTTCGGACTCCATCCAGACAGGTTGTAGCTTTTGATGGGGCCGTTTTGCCCGCCATATCGAATTTCGAAAGAGAGGCCTGCCACGTGACCCAATTAGCACCTACAGGGTAAAGGGGAGCTGCACCGAATGTCGCTCGGGACGGCCAATTAGTTTGCACTTTCGGGTAGCGAGTAGGGCTGGCCAGATAGGGCTTCGGCACTGTGGCGCCGCAACTGCACGTGCGAAAGTGCTCGGAAAAATTTCTGTTTTCTCACGTGAAAGTCATGCTTCTCCGTCGGGATATCGTTTCTTCTTTCGCACGTGAAAGTCATGCTTAAAAGTCTTAGAAAAAATTTACGAAAATGTTGCGCACGTGAAAGTCATGTAACGTGCTTGGGTCCTCTTACCCCACATCAAAAGTTAGAACTCCACCCAGCTTGGGCTCCTTCTTCAGGTCATAATCTCACAGTCCGGAATACTCCTTCTACAGAGCTGCCCTTCACCAATTCCTATTTCCTCTTGGACTTTATAACTTCGGCTTGGACAATTTTGTACCCTAATCTGGTAAACCATAAGAGCTGCTACCTCGCCCAGCTTGAAATTTTGCCTCAATATCGAAAAATTAAGAGCTATAACTTCACCGCCCGCTTGGGATCTTTTATCAGGTAAGATTTCGAAGCTCAGAAAGCGTATTAACGCTTTCCATCATTATTTAAAGCTTTTTAAGTGCATTCAAAACTGATGACGTAATAAGAACTCTAACATTATGAGAATGAAATGTTTATTCACCGATAATTCTAAAACAAATCAACCGAAAAGCTTCGAATCACGGCAAAGCCTGAATTTGTGTGTTCCCTTTGATTCAGTCCAGAATGGCTATACTAAGCTCAAATTCTTCGGAAAACAAAGTTGTACACATTGAAGAAAGCAAAAAATCGCTTCCCAGTCCAACGACAGTGCTTACAGATGCGGAAAAGTTGATAGCTACGAAATTATCGATTCAAGGGACGCTGACGTTGTACTACAATTCATTAAAGAGCAGGCTTTTGAGGGTCCACCCATTATTCCGAACTTCTAACGTCTATTAAAAAGAAGAGTCGCCTTCATCTTTGTAAGTTTTACTTTTTTGATTGATACAACTCTGTATTCTAACAGAGTAACATATTTTATGACTCCATTTTAATTTTTCCGAGGACACTGGCCTTACACAGGATACGTACAATGATGCAAACATCCTTTTTTATATTGGATACATTAAATTCTCATGTTCAGTTGGAGCAAGTTATACAAAAAGAATCACAAGAAATGCAATTGTCATGTTCTGGTATGGTATTGCTAGTATAGTTTCTCCACTACTATGGAGAGCAAATGATTCTGCCCATTCTATCTCTGCCTGGATTGTTCTGATTGTACTTTCTTTCTTCTTTGCTCCATTAGTCGCCTTGATGATTTGGTGTATTTTGAGGAGAAATCACGAAGTTGGAAAATATGAAGTAAAGTCACGGATTAGTTGAAAATAATGGCGAAGCGGTAGAAATAGAAATAGCAACAACAATGCTAGAGTTGACAGACTTAGGAAATATATCTCTCACTTGTCCTTTGTAGAGCTGCGCCTTCGCATAGATAAACTTGATGACAGAAATTTCAATTAATACCCAAATTCTGTCTTTATAAAGTAACTGGATAACTGGCTTTTGAATAAAAGGATAGAAGAACACCAAGAGCTGGATTTTTCATACATGTCATATGTTCTTTCAAACATTTTTTTGGCTATTTGTCCATTTTTTCTTTTGGTTACGTTCTGAGAAGCCATTAAATGTAATGTAGCAATAGACGGTATATAAATGCCTTTGTGAGTGTGTCTTATGGAAGTCATATTAGAGTGGTTTGACTTCGGAATTTATTAAGAAAGAAACCCTCCCAACCAGGTCGATCTCGGACGTGGAAGGGATGCAGGAGCCATAGATCAAGGCATTGGTAGTACAACTATAGTGCTATCATGTGATATGGAAGCGGCGATCATGTATGCTTCCGGTGGCCGAACAGGGCTGCTAAATTCCGAGATTGTGCCCTTCTGGACTTGAACATACAAAATACTGCTGTATTCGAGGTTAAAGTCCCCCAAAGGTGATACTGTGCCCTGGGTTCGAAGTCGAGACGACCGTACTTGTTACTATGTGCACAAACTATCACTGCACAAACTACCGTTGCACAAACTACCGCTGCACCAGACGCTCTATAACTATTGGTCTGTTCGACAAATAAATTAATCATTACTTCTCCCAGTGAAATAAAGAAAGAACTAGCGAAATAAAATGAGCCTTTGAATGTTGCCAGGTCTCAGGCGGTTTTACCCGATCTCGTTGTCTCGATCACTTGTAGTTGTTGCACGTCAGATACCTTTCAAAATCCAAGAAAGTGCTACACATGCTATCGACGTCGCATTCGATAACAACTAGGCTGCTGAGAATTACCACTGTCTACAGCGGCTGCTGACTTGATGCTTTGGTCAGTCGACTTTGAATCGATTGCCAGATATAGAACTCTTTAAATATGATCGGCCTGTTTTTTTTGTTCAGCGCTGACAGACCGTGCGCCGAGTTGTGCTCTTGGTTCGCGTAAATCCATGGATTAAGATATTTATAAGAATCCCAGAAGGGCCTGTGATCTCAGTGAAGCTCCTTCTCAATTTTCAAACTCTACTAAGTGTATCCACGAAATTTGGAAATCAAAAGTTCTTCCCGCAATACAGTTTAAGGCTGGTTCTCATGCGGGCAGTCTTCGGTAGCGATTTGTCACGCCCTTCTTTAGCCAAGGGCATGGGCTCGCTAAAAATAGCTTCATTCATGGGTTGAGAAACGAGGAAAAAAAAGAGATATTCTGCTTGGGCTGAGGTGTATATTATTATAGTCCACTGCAAACGTAACCTGTCAGTTACTCTAAAAGAAAATTGGAAATCCTCATAAAATTGAGAAAATTCTTTTAACAAGAAGCTTTATTATCTTCATGCTTCTCCCGTGTTTATGTTCCGCCGTTCTCCATAGCCTGCCATATATTTGAACAACCATCTTGATGGATTCTTAAACATTATTGTTGCAGGTTTCGGTCCTGTAGAACTCTCGACACAACAGGGCTGATAATATAATTTTCATTACAAAGTGTTTCACAATTTTTACTCTCTTGTAAGGGAGAACTGTGTTACATTACGCGTTCGAAGAGCTGGTCTGCCCCTAAGTGCGATCATAAGCATGCAACTATTTTTTCTTAACTTGAGTAGAAGTACGATCAGACCAACCAGTGTACCAATTGTGAGATAAAACTCGTCTTGAAAGATCAACTAGGATCTAAATATTTCTTTTAAAAACGGGTGCCATTAAGGATTTCGAGGTGTTTGTCATTACACTTTGGCTGGACATTGTTGAACAGTTTATTAAATACTCCCTAGAGCTCAACAATTCTCATTTCAAGCTTTCTGGGATCAGTAACCATGTTGCGTCTTGGACCCAAAAAATTAGGCAACAAATGGCCCCCATTCTTAAGGACAATGATATCAAAATGTTTCCGTGGACCATCAACAAGGGTATCGATTTCTAGTATATCGGTGTCCATTGCCGGGGTGGTGACAGATGATCCAGCCGTAGCCCGCTAAATGTGAAAGGAGCACTCTACCATAAAGGAAGTTGTGCCACCTGACTGGAAGAGTCTTGATGGTTTCAGATTCTACGGATTCCTCGCAGCATACCATATAATCTGCGCAACTGTTTACACCCTGCGCACACGCCAAATTGGGGTCTTACACACCGGCCTAACCGGTATTCTGCCTGGTCAAACCTATCCACTTCTTGTGAAGACCTGACAGTGGTCCTCAGAGGCACTCCTGCCACTCTATGCGTCCTTATAAAGCTCTTCTATAGGCAGCTCATCGTTTTTCATGTGACTTTTTTTCATCTCTTCTGACGCCTTTTGAAGTTAAGCCAACTTTAATCTCGTTTTAACTGAGGAAGGCTTCAAAAATCTTGGGTTTTCTCAAGAAACAAAGACGAAGATTGCACTTGAATCATCTGGAGCCATTTATTTGGGTAGCTGCGAAAGTTTTTTTGAAGTTTTTATGTTCTTTCTCTGCATTCCCTTTGGTTGAACCCTAGGAAATAGCGACAGGGGGCTGCTCACTGAAATAACATTCAATTGTTTCCCTTGCTGGAGCAGAACGTTTGGCATATATGGATGATACCGACCTGGAAATTAAAGGCATCGATCAACGATCCAGGATCGATATGCTGACGGCATTGGCCTGCCAGAAAAGAGAGCCTCCAGCGAAAGGCGTTGTTGGAATTTAGAGAGGTAGCACTAAATCTAGCTGACTCTTTTAATGTAAGGATTCCTCGAACGAATCCTGGAACCAAATGCATACAAAATGTAAGGAATAGGAATCATCCCAAGAGCAACAAATCCAATAGTTGACGCTCCCCAAGGGACCCCGAGATTCCCAAAAAGTGCAGATCCAAACAGTGGGAAAACCGCGCCTAGAATTGATCTCAGAAAAGTATTTGCCGCGATTGCCGAGGCTGCATACTTAGTAAAAGAATCGACCAAATAGTTGAGGCAGCCTTGAAAAATGACAAAGAATCCAATACCCATGCATACGAGACCTACGCATGGTACGATCCAGTGAATATCAGATCGCGAAGTCCATGCAAATATAAACAACCCAGCAGGCATCAGCCAACTAAAGATCATCATGGGTGGGAACCTCTCCTCTGGAACTGGGACTCCATTGTGTTCTAAAAGCACTCGCCTGTATCTCAGCCCCCCCCACACATTAACAGCACCACCAAGCAAAATGCCGACTAGTACAGAAAGAATTGGAAGGTTGCCAACGGTGCCATCCCAGCCCCTAGTCAATTGAAAAGTTAGCGGAAGTGAAGTCACAATGAGGTACAATATCCCGAACACGTAACTGGCAAACAAAGCCAATGAAAATACAATGGGAGTTAAGAGCATTGCAAAAGGCCTTACGAGGTGAACACCGATATATTCCTTGAAATCCAGATCCCATTCTTCATGCTTTGAATGATATGCCCAATTACCAGTCTGTTTGCGAATATTCTTTGCCTTATGTGCCAGCACCACTCCGTTAAATGATTCAGAGACTGTCAAAGCTGCTACTATCAAAAGAGCACCTTGAACCATGCAGATCAACCACAAGGCCCAGCGCCATTCTGCCGAGTAGCCGACTTGGAATGTTAATAGAGACGATATAACTGGTCCCACGGTAACACCACACACAACAAATATAGCATAAAATACCATAGCAATTGCCCTTACACTCGGTGCCCAAATATCAGCAAGTACTCCACCTGATGATACAACCGGACTTCCTCCAAAGAATCCAGCAAAAAATCTCGTAACAAGAAAACTTGCGAAGTCTCTGGAACCAGCAGAGCCCAAGGTAAACACCATGGACACAAATAAAGAGCCAAAAACAGCTACTTTTCGTCCATACATCTCCGAAAGAGGCGCAAAGAACATCGGTCCAAATGCAACGCCTAAGACGTACAGTGTCGTACCTAACAAAGCCTTTTCTTTGGTCAGATGAAAGTACTCCATCAGATGTGGCACTGAAGGTGCCGTTGTCGTAGAGTTGAATTGAGCTGCAAAAGTTGCGAGACCATAGATCATAGTGTGATACAATTTTTTGCGAAATTTCCAGTTAATTGGCTTTTCCGGATCTTCATCGTTGAATACAACCAAAAACCCCTTGCCAACATCCGAATTAGACATTCTTAAAGCGCCGGGACTAGCATCCAATTCTAATTGATTCTTACTTCTCGCCCGCTGAGCTTCTAAGTCTTCTTCCGAGATAGTTTCATCCACCGTCGATGGCGCTGTGCTGCTGTCGTAGTCGTGAAGGGGCATGTCAAGCAGCCTTGAAGGGATGCCGCTCTTTACCAGCCAAACTGAGACTTCAGACTGGTCTTTAAGTATAGGCGTCTGGTTGTCTTGAGCCTAGAGTTTATATGTACATTCCACGACGTTAATCCTTCCTGTGCACCTGGGTGCATCTCCCCTCTTCCTTTTTGACTCTTACCTATAGCTTAAATTCGCGGAATTTTAAAGGGAATGGTTAACTGAAAGTAAGAGAGAGATAAGCGGAAAAAGACGGAGATGATGACAAAGAACAAGGGCGAGTTTATGCACGGCGATAAGAGCAATGTTAGGATTTATGTACGGCGTTAGAAACATAGGAGCTTTCATTACTGTCCAAGCTGTGTTAACTATAAAGGTTACGGCACCCACCTCCCGGTGGGGGGCATATATTTTTCTTCATGACAGTGTACTCAGTTAGCGGGCCTTCTAGGTATCGTTTATTTAAAATACATCTATCGAGCCCGAAGGTTCTCATCAACGATAACACCTTGAGTATGAAGAAATCCTATCGAAACATCGTCAGTAAAAGAGGACCGCGAGGTCTCTAATATAAGCCAATAAGTGTGGTGTGGGCCGAGAACTTGTCCGATGAAATCAAGAGAAGGTCCTACAGAAACAGGTGCAAGTCTAAGAAGAAGGCATTCAGCTAGTACTCTGCCAAGTGCGCGCAGGACTCCGCGCAGATCGAGACGGAACTGGACAGAATCACCAAGTACGCCTCTATAGTCAGAGTATTGGCTCATACGTAGGTCATAAAGACTCCGTTAACCCAATGTGCGTGCTACAGCCGTTGGTGACACGGCAGAGCGCTTCCCTCGTGATGGAAATGTTTTTTTTGCCTGGATTCGAATGTGCAGCTTCGTGGTAGATTTCGAGGACGGATATCTCAAGGCCCTGAGTTGATTGTTCCAAAGGGGTCGAGAACTGGTGCTGCGACGTGCAAAAAAGGACGCTGTCAGGCTTTGAACTCAAGAAGATGAGCGGGAGGTGGTAATTTTTTTTAAAATACTGCTGGAATACTTTGTGCGATATGCAAAAGGTGTTTGTTTTCTTTCCCGTGACTTATAATTTCTTGCAACCTCGAGTAATTTTATCCTCATACTGATTTAGGGACTGTCTGCTTGTCCGTTAGCTTGTATAACGTGATGAAAAAGGTGGAACATCCGCAATATGCTACGCATTTTTTGCATCAGTCGTGATAATTTCTCGGAAATTAAATCTTGAACCCTATTTTTTTCATACTTCGTTTACGCTGTTGGCCCTGCTAAAATATATAGCTTAACTCAAAGTCATCCATTGCGAAGTCTGCGGCTATACCTATACCATAAGTGTTGCTGAAAGGCATTGAGTCACTTATAGCTCTACGAATCTAAGAAAAAGGTTATTTCAAAAAAGAACATCTATTTCTTACAGAAAGGCTAAGAGCGCCTCCTCACTAGTTCTTTCTGTTAGTTGCTCGCTACTCTTTTGTTATTTCATATACAACGTCGCGGCTTGCGTCCTCGAAAACAAGGACTATTAAACATTGCTCAAGATAATTCAACCAAGTTGTGTGTGAAGGAACAACCGAAACAGTGTTGCTCCGTAGAAAATTTAAGAGCGAGAATCCAAGATGCTTTTGGTCTTCATGTTGAACACTACAATATCACGATATAGCCAACTAGACAAATACGGACGGTAAATCCCTGGCTGTACCATGTATCTTTTAAACGTATTTGACCCATTTACTGATTGAAGTGACATCCTAAGCATGTTTATACTGAAAGATGATCCCTAAATGTTCTTACCGAAAATGGAATGTTTTTTCAAGATCAGCCTCACTGGACTTTCAATAATTGGCACATATTCCATAAGTATCACGCTTCTTCTTATCCCGCACAACTGGGTAATATTACCAATGTTAACGAAACTCATTTACCACTCTTTCTATTTTTTAGGCTGGTTTCTACGTTTGTATCTTAAGAAAACTTTCGCTAATTTTTCTAAATTAATTCACAATGGCAACTAGCTAGCCTGCTTCTGATTCGGAAATAATTTGTTTCTGCTGAGTCCTTAAACTTCTCCCAAAGCGACTTGATGCAACGATTAGCCTTTTTATGGTCGCTTTCTTGATCCTCCCTACTAATAGTATTACCATCTTTTAACAAAGTTATCTCTCGTAAGGAATGTTTATTTGACTGTTGGTTGCTGCTAATGAATATCATTTAGAGTTTTTCATTGTTTTCCTGACAATTAGGTTTTGTGATATACTATACATAATGTAAGCATCCACCTGGGTTTATTCATTTTTGTATTTAAAGATCACTGTTACCGCGGGCTCTATGAAAGATGCCTTCTTAGAGGCATTGTCATCAAATTACAATGGTGACGCACTGTATCATTTAATTAATGAATGCCAACGGATCCACTAGGGATAAATTAGGTCAGAGTTCCTCTGTCCATAAAATATCAGCTGCTTCTAACCTCTTACCTAGACCCTTAACGCCTTCCGCATTTAGGTATTTTTTTTCAATAAACGGCGGCGAACACCAGTATCTTTATCCAAGGTTTTATATCCTTTGTTTTTTTGCAGGTTATTTAAAAGGGCTTTTCATAACACTCTCCCTGATACAAAACTCATCAATTATCAGAGGAAACTCAGTTATACACTTTTGTGCTTCTTGCCTGAGTTTTCTCGCCCTTTAGATTTTTTAAGTCTTAGCTGACATCTTCTCATAGCTCGAACTTCGTATCATATTCCTCTTCTTATTACCTTCGCTTTCCGTATAGGCCATCCCCCGTAACCCGTCGGAAAAATGCGTGCAAGGATTTAGCGTTAGAGGTTACATATTTTATGACTTCAAGGGTAAAATTTGGGCCTCTGTTTTCTACCCTCACCTTGGCTATATTCAAAAGTCCGAGGACTTTTCGATATGCTGCTAATTGAATATATATTCTATACTGTTTCTTCCAATGTAATAAGTTTTTTCAGGAGTTCCTCTTTGTACTCATCCGTTGCGCAAAAGTAGAGAAACAGCAAAACAACCTTCGGCATCTGTAAATCCAGATAATCAACAATCATTTAAAGTGAGTAAGCTACAATTTGATTATACAGTAATTAATGATCCATTATTTTTTAGTAATGAAATATCTAATTTAGAAATTGCAATAAATATATTTATCATTTTAATGATAAAAAAAGAGATATTTACTTTTCTTTATATGAATACAGTATAAAGATATAAATCTTAATCCTAATGATATAGCTCTAGCAACATAAGATAAGAACTCAATGAATACTAATAAATGTACTACTTGTAAGAGTGTACCCCCAGCGTGTATTGGGAAGCTTCGAACGACTAATATATGATTATACAATAATAAGATGTAGTCCGCTCCCTTATTCGATAAAGTATACACTTTATAAAAGTATAGGTTTTAATTTTATTATTAATAACATCAGTTAATTCTATTATACTTTCTTTTCCCATATAATCAGCAGGTAACAAATAATAGATTTAACAACTCTTTTCATTGGAAACCTCAGAGACTACACAGGAACTAATGGTTTTATTTTGTTCCCCCCTAGAAGACAAGGGTGATGAAAAATTTAATTAGTTATCAGCAAGTTTAACTGATAAAACTAGTTATTTCGACGTTTCATAACAACATATTCCAAAAAAGCAATATTCGGCAAAGTCTCAACGGTGCATGCTATGGCATCAATTGGACTACCATATTTTACTATTTTAAGAGAACATTTTTATAACGGTAGAATAAAATTGTACCTAATGCTTTGTATGATTTTTTGATGGCTCCAAAACCCCTACAGAAGGGATATTTCTCAAAAACATTACCTGATCCTAATAATTTTTTATTGAAAATATTAATAATAAACAGGTATTTTAGAAATAGCTAACGGTGAAATCTTATCTATCTATTAAAAAAAAATTAATGCAAATTTACATTACCGCTTCTTGATCCCACACACCCCTATGGTGGGGAGGACTACTCATAAAATATTATTAAGGCAATACCGTGGTAACGCAGCATTACCTGAAATAGTGGGGCACCGTAGAGACTACATGTAAATGTATAATAAGATAAACATATTATTTAGTAGCTCATTATGTATTATCACTTTTATAAAATATTATTGATATAGAAAATCAGTATGTTATTATTTTTAGCAGGTTTGTAGTTAACCACTTACACGACACACTACGTGGCAATTTCTACTATCCTGAGTAATAAATACCAGTGGTCAGCGGTGAAGGTAGGTTTCTGCTTTTGCAAACAGGCATGCATTGCCACATTGCTCGGCGTCGCCTGTTCGGGAATATTTCTCAACTGGAACTATACACGGCACATGGTAATTCCTGGGGAGCAGCATAGATATCAGGAGAACAAATTGATGGAAGGGCATAAAAACGAGTCTGAGAGGGCAAAAAAAATCATGTGGAAGACTTCATTTTACAGTCTCGGATTTTTTGCGTCAGGCACAATTATCTTTTTTTTTCATTCTTATTTTAAATAGCAGTGGATTTGTCTCAAGCGGCTAGTGTATTCGAGCAAAGGCTGCATTGGGGGCCCTTTTATTCCCCTCTCTGTTCTCCAACGGAATTTTGACAATTTCAATGTCCTTGAATGTGGACTCGTTCTAATCCGAGGGATCTACGGTAAAGGGACTTTAAAATTTGTTCAAATGGCTCCTCCGAGTAGTATTTATTGCATCACTACACGAAATGACTGCTACTATAAGTTACGATGGTGTCTACATTTTTGTCGGCTTTAAAGGCATGCTCATCTAGGACTTATGGGCAAGGGAAGGGAGCTGGCCTATAAGTGTAAAGAGGATAAGAGGAGGTTGTTGATTCTTCGAAAGGGTAAATTTTATCCTCAAGATATGATATCCGAATTACCCCCTAACAAACCGGGGGGCGGTGTAGTTGCTCAAACCGCTGGTTGAGACGTTCATGTGGAAAATTGTCTAGGTTGCCAGTAGGGACTGCGCTAGCTAGATTACATTCGATACTCTTATCCCTATTGGGACGTTATGGAGATGCGGTGAAAGCTAATCGGAGATGGCTTTACTCATCGGCCCACGTCGTGCTTTAGGTAATTGGCAACTGATATGTATGAACAAAAAAAATTTAGATAAGGGTCAAGAAGTGAGATGCAATTTTTACCGAAGTTATTTGTTTAAACCGGCATAACGTAACGAAATATCACGTGATAGAAAATTTGATAGTCGTCATCTTCGTCGAAGTCATGGTCACTCTGAGTGACCGTCATCCTGCTCTTTGAGATCGTGGCTAACATCTGAAAGACCTATCATATACTGGTACAGTTTCCTTGATGCTGCCGCGGCTCTGGAGGGTCTTTTTCTCACGGTTCTTGTTGGAACGGTGACTAGCTCTTCTTGATCACTATCTGATGACTTAGATTGCTGTTTTTGGGCTTGGATTTGTTTTTTCCGGCCTTAGCTCTTGGAGTGGCTGCTTCGGGCTTACACCCTGCAAGCCCTTCACGATATACAGGCTCTACAGGTTTCGGAGATTTTGTAAATTCCTTCTTATGTTCCGCAGATGTCTCCTTGGAACTTTCAGAATTCTCAAAAATAGCAGCCAGTTTTTGAATTTGCCTGAAAATGCACTGAAACCACCTTCTTTGGACTTGGACTCCGTTTTGATTGAAGCTGGTTGTAATGTAGAGCTATTGTTCGATTCAGGTTCCACGGAGTTTAGCAGCAGTGGTAATTCGGATATGATTTCATCTCGGTAGGCGGCTTAGATTTAACAATTTAGCAATGGCCTTAAGCTCAAGAAGAATTTTTCGAAATCATCAGACTTTTCTTTGATTTTTTAGCAGCGTCATTGTTTGAGGCCTTAACCTTTTTACAATTGAGGTTATACTCATCATCGCCCTGGCCTGCCTTTTCCTTACGCTTCCAGCTTCTGGAATCCCCCCCATTGCAAAATTCTTCATAGTCAGCGATGATTTTTGATAGGACGTGACGAAAGCATCTAAATCCATTGACCACAAATCCTTAGCGGAATATTTGAGCAAAATTTCAAAGTCCACCTGTTCATCTTGCTTTTGCTTCAATAATTTTATCTTACGGGAGTGAATCCTAAGTATTTCTGTTCCTGCAGCGACGGGAGGTGGGGGGAATTCAATCTTTATGTCTATTCTGCCCGGCCTCAAACAGTGCAGGATGCAGGATATCCATCCTATTGGTGGCCGTGACGATCTTGATGTTTTTAGAAGTCTCAAACCCGTCCAGCTGGTTGAGCAGCTCCACCATGGTCCTCTGCACTTCGGAGTCGCTTCCGCCAGAACCTTCCACACGACTTGAAGCGATGGAGTTGATCTCGTATATATATACACAGAAATATTTTTCTCTAGCCAACGCCCAGATCTTCATGCCGAGCAGGTATTCATAGGTGCTCTTCTTCAGTACCATTTATAATACATTGTGTACCTTCTTCCTCCTTATTCTTATCCTGCTCACCGGTCTTCAGTTAAGATGGTCTGCCTTCTTTGTTAAATCTGGAGAGTTTTTTTTTCTTTTAAGGCAACAACTATTATCTTGCGAGGTCTGTTGTGACAACCAGTTCGCCGTCAGTAATTAATTTGATGAAATTCATTTATTAGGAAATTTTTTTCACAAAATCTAAAATATTATAAAAAAAATTGTAAAAGTTAATATTAATTGACCCGAAAGCAAATGATTAAATAATAAATAAAAGAATAAAGAATATTATTAATAATATATTTTAAAATCTAAAACTAATACAACAGGATTTAATACTAGAATTACATTTATAATTAAACAAAAATATGATTATTTATTAAATTATGTTGAAAAATCATTAGGTGGTCATATTTATATGTTTAATAAAAATACCTCGTTTTTAAGAATTAAAAAGGCTACCTTCCCCAACCCCTCCAAAACACACCCATTATAACTTTTCGTCTGAGGAATTTTTTCTCTTGGCAGTACTTCAATCTAACGTGGTAAAAGTCGGTCAAAAGGTCAAACATGCCTTCATATTTTTTGATATTTTCATGCGGATCAAATTCCACAACGTTGTTTAAGCTGAGTGTAGCCATTAGTGTATACCTTTCGTAAACACCGATTGCTCTGCTTTTGTCCATTTGTTCCTGTGAAAGCTTTATGACAAATCTGATATTGTAACCATGCTGCTCTTCCATGCCACTGATCCATGGCTTAGTCTTTTCATTTCCACCAAGCCCTAGCAACAAAACTTCCATAAAGCTGCGAGTTAAGTTCCTCTATGGTTTTTCCTCAACCGCTAAACGATGGACGCATATCATCCATTTCTTCATCATTCATCAAATGACACAAGTTTCGAGCAATGCCCAGTGAGTCAAAAGGCGGTATATTGGTGCTCCAGTCGATACCTATACTTTAACCGCCGTTGACTAATAGCTTGGGCAGAATGAGTGAAAACCACTGTGGTTGCGCAGTATTTTCATCCTCTTACAGATAGTTGTACGATAGATCACTAAAGGGGTGGGATAGTTTCTAGTAACTGTACACAATTGTGTGCTGATATATCCAGATGCGGCAGCATCTTTGTCGCCGGATGGTCTAGTACTGAAAGAACCAATAGGGTTCAACAAATGAATAGTTTGAACCCACAAAAGTCCGAGCCAAACCAATAATAGTCTGTACCAAGAAGTCTGGGCCGTGATGATAGTCTGTATTATCCGGCACGTAATTTTCCAATTGCGCAATTTTAATTTTTGATGTGATATTTCTTTTGAGCAATCCATAAAAAACCTTTCTTTTACCTTGTTTGAAACAGTCTAAAACAATAGGAATAGATATTATGTTGCGTGCCAAAGAAAACTAAATAAGCCCCTTCTTAATAAAATCACTAGTAGGATTTTCTCTCAACCTCGGATCTAACACCGTACCAGGCTCATAGTGCCTCAGCCATTCCTTGCAGACGTTGTCCGTCTTCTTGGGGAATGCTAAATCAATACAATATTGAACACGATCTTGCAACGCATAGAACCTTCTCAAATGCATATCCAAATCCGAAAAATATTGACGAGCTTCTGGGCCGGAAGAGGTACCGAGACCCCTGCAATATTTGGGACTCGAACTTTATAGATGAGACTCGTCACCTCTCTATTTCTGATAATCAATCATATTACAGGCGAGATGGCCTAATTTCTAGGCTTTTTTACGGTGATTTTAAGAAATGAGGTAGTGAATTCCACTAAAAATTCAAAAATGTTTAGAAGCCCCGAGAATGAACTGTCGAGAAAATCGATATTAAAATTCTTGATACAAGAATCATCATGATCTTGGTCAGCCATAATCACCAAGTGGCCATATCCCCGCACTTTTTACGATGCTATAAACCCATAGTTTTTTAATTAGCTTGGATCCTGCATTTTTCTTATACTCATCTACTGTTCCTTCCCTTACGTTAAGCATTTTACCACGCAAGGGATAACATCTGTAATAATCTCTTCCCACCACTGCTAATCCTGCAACTGCTCAAGACAAGGCAGAGTCACACATCGTTAATCCTAATGTACATTTGTAGCCCTCTCTTCATGCCTGCCTCATTAGCATCTTCCAACTGAGGGTAATCAGTAATCCAGTTTTACGTGTTACCTGCTTTTTTGATGGCTCTAGCTCTTGTTGTCAGCTGTACCTTAGTTTGCGACGCGAATGAGGATTTTCAATCAAACGCTTCATTACTCAAAAAATCAAAGTTTTCGCCGGATCGACTTTAATCGTCTTCTTCTGCCTTTACAATGTCTCCTCGATCTTATTTACAAGCTGATCACTGATGTAGTTGACGGAGTCTTCTCTAACGTAGTCGCAATGGAATTGGCCAAGGAAATTTGCTGGAAGGACATACCAGATGCCAATAGGGCAATTTCCCAACAATTGTCGACCCTTTCATATTAAATCGTAAGAAATTTCCCGTCAGCGCTTACATCTGGAGCGCCTTTTGCTAAGCTCTTTTTGTCCAAAGAACTCATGTAACTCGTAATTCGTAGAAAGTTGTGCCACTCGGATACAACTTGATCTCACGAACGGAACTGTTCAAATCGTAGACATGGCGGCGTATTCCACCAATGGTATCGCTATCTAATGTTTCCATCTTCAATCTTTTTAAATCGGGTTTGTAAGTGACCCTGGCGTAAGATGGACCTTTCTTATAAAGAGAGATCTTCGGGGGATGGCAAAGGTTTTATCCTATTTTCCCAGTTTTGCAGATATTTACTAGCTGCTGCAGGATCTGCAGCTCACCGTGAAAAAGTTACCAAGTTTGGCACAAAACCCATTTCAACCACCGGAATTGTCGTCATAATTAGGAGACGTAAGAAGGTGGCAAAGATCAACTGTGGAATTTATACCTCGCTTTGTGTTTCGATGGGAATACCCTTACCGTTCATTTTTCACTTCAACGGTTGCACAGTTGTATCATGCTTTCTGATGTAAATCTCTTCTGTATTGTCATAGTTTCCACCAAATTGCTACGGATTAAGCCTCTTGGAGGCATGGTTCCACACCTCTGTGTGGCTGCCATGTTACTGCTCATGCGTCCGAGACAGATCAAGTATAACTATATGCTACAGAATGTAATCCTCGCGAAAACAAAGAATCTTTCAACAATTTTTTTCCAAAAAAAAAGTTGACCTGAAACATAAGATTCAATCCCCATTGCAGATGTCAGTGAGATCTTGTCACTTACAGATTTAGGACCCTTGGTGTGTATAATCAACTTTGCTACTAGAATGGGCAAAAATCTGTTCCAATTAATTTTTTACACAGAGGGGCTTGGTAATACGTATGAAGTTTTGCAACCTGGGGAAGCTGGTATCTCAAAGCTCTCGAAATAATGAAAATCAGAGGTTTAAAATTCCGTTACACTCACTGGTCAGGCTGGAAAGTTCAAGAGCGGCGGTAACTAGACAGATGATGACGGGCGGGCATGGTAGTTGATTAACATATGGCTTGTTAGTTTTTATGCCATTTTGACCCCCCGCATATAAGCGACGATCACCACAGACAATAAAAAAAAGGGCAGAACAACATTTTTTTAAGGATCCAGAAAGTCAATACCCGACAGAACATATACGAACACATTGCCTAACAACTCCACGGAACATCACTGCAAAAACTTGGGCATGTAAGCGTCCTCCAGGTATTTGTTGTCCTCGTCAGTAAGCTCGACTGAGAGCGCGGACAAAATATCGTTTACTCTTCCAACGGAGCTCAGTCCCACTATTGGACAACAACCCTTACTAAGGACCCAAGCAGTTGACAAAGCAGCCATGGACACGCCTTTGTCTCTCGAAAGCTCTTCGACACGGCGAACAATCATCTTATCTGCCTCAGGCAAGTGTTCGGGGGGAATACCGGGCAGTGATCCATTGCACCTCGAACGCTCCGTCTGTTCTCCGAGGGGCCTGGTCAGGACCCCTCTACCGTTGGGAGACCATGGAATCAGCGCTATATTGTGCCTCTTAGAATAAGGTATGACTTCTCTCTCATCCTCCCTGTAAATGAGGTTGTACTGCGTCTGCCAGCTAACAAACTTGAACCAACCATGCATTTCTGCAATGTGCTGCATCTCCACAAACTCTGTTGCCAGCATGGTGGAAGCTCCAATATACCTGACCAGGCCACTCTCAACGACATCGTTCAAAGCTCTCATAGTCTCCTCCATAGGTGTATCCGGGTCCAACCTATGAACCTGAAGAACATCAATGTAGGTGCCCAATCTTTCCACAGACTTTGCAGCCCCCGCCAGGATGTGCTTCCGAGATAGACCCCTCTGGTTAGCCAATTCAAGGACAACAGCCCCGCTGAGGTTGTAATAGTTACTCACAGACAAATCCAGCTGCTCGTCCACCGGGAAATTTACCTTGGATAGGATAACAACGGTCTCACGTTTGATATTGTATTCCTTCAAGAACCTACCCAACAGACGTTCACTTTTCCCGTTGCTGTAGGCATCCGCCGTATCAAACGTGCGAATACCAACATCGTAACAGTACTTGAGGATCTTGAAAATCTCGTCCTCGTCTTCCAAAACCCATGGTGCCCACTTCTTAGAACCGTAAGACATGCAGCCAACGACAATCGGGCTGATCTTGAGTCCCGTTCCACCAAACTTAACTTGCTTCACTAATGTCATAACTATTGCATGAAATGCCCAGGTACTCCTCAAAGAATCACAGTCCCCTAATTGATTCCTCCAACGGTAATTTTGAAGAGCCAAGGTACCCCCACCTTATATACTTGCTCTACGGTGAAAAACACCACAATGTGGTTTTAAATTGCCAGCAATCTGTTCAATCGCATCTATGGTTGTACCCTTACTGCTTTCCCATGTTGAGTCTTCCACCTAAGCCTCGCATGCGATCGTTACACCGTTCCTGCTCCTGCGAAGGTGATGTTGATTTCTTTAAGCAACAGCCGTAACCAGTATTTTTTTTACCACTGGCGTAACGTTCTCCTTCGGCGACGGCCTTGCGTAAGCCTGGAGAAATGACTTCTTCAGCCGCGATATCCACCTTAGGCCCGAATTCTACAGCTGAGAGTCGTAAGATATGCTGACCCTAGTCCCTAGGGACGCCTTCTCGCGACAGGGGCTCCCCAAGCAGGAGACAAAACAAAGGGAGTGTTTGTTTCCGCCTTAGACCCCGAAGAACGCAGAGCAGTATACGCAGACGCCTCAGTGCAACACTTAACACAACGCTCAACACAAGGGGTTGCACTTACTGCCCATGCCATCCAGCATTGATACACGCGGCGTATCCGTTGGAATATCCGGCGTGTTTTCCGTTGGAATATCCGGCGTGTCCATTGTAGTTTGAATAGCCGACCTTTGCCTTGTATGGCTCTTGCGTTTATCTCTTGAAATGCTACGTGGGAGGCTGAAGATACGGCATAGTGCTTGGCCTCGCATTGCCCAGCGGGCCTGAAAGGGTCAATAGTGGTTATTGCCTCAGTTAATGTTATATATGTGAGCACTCTTGAAGGCGTATTCGTACAGTTCTCGTAGAGTCCTCGTCATCCGGAGAATAAAGCTCACTCATGGCTCCTCCAACAGCGCTTCCACCAAATCTTGATCCCCCACTCGGTGTCCGTGAGGCCGTCGCGGACGCCGTCTACCGTTTTGTACTTGGCGCTGATACCAACAATCCCACCCTATTCAACTCTTCCTTCGTCGCAGATGCCACCTTCGATATCAATGGTAACGTCCAGCATGGCCTTGACGCGATCCATGCAGGTTACGATGCTATCTCCAAACTCGACACCACGCACTTCATCACCAACGTGCGTGTGAACGTAGAGGAGGGCGGATTGAAGGCGACATTGACTGCGTCTGCGCTTGCACAGCATTATCGTCAAAACCAGGGACTTCAGGAGGGCGCGGCACGGCTGCTGGCGGGGGGGTTGTACTTTATTGATGCGGTCAAGGATGAGAAGGATGGGCTGTGGAAGATCAAGAATTTCAGGCTTCAAGTGACTTGGAGGGAAGGTGACGCAAGCATCTTGACCGGTGAATAAAGGAGTTGGCCAGAAGCGAATGTAATGGCGATTCCTGCGCTTTGCCCGGGTTGGATGCTAGTATTTGGTAAATATCACGTGCTTTAGTGTAAGTAGTCAGGCAAAACGAATTTATCCTGCTAGTCGCTCTAGGCCTTAAACAGACCCCCATCTTTACTCCTCCCCCAAGGCTACTATATTTGGGGAAGTAGCGAGCGCCCATGGGTCGAGTCGTCCTCTGGCGTCTCGAAAATGCCTGTGCAATTCGTTGATTCCACTCTCTGTTTGACTGAAACCAGTCATTCGCTCCTTCAAAACCTTGACATAGTTGCTATGTGACAGTGTAAACCGACGTGATCTAGTACTAATTTCGGTGTGCCATAGCCTAAACACCGCTCAGCCGCCTGAGTTGCCGACCAATGTAACACACGCTTCCGTCTTGCACCGGGTATCATTTGCCAAAGCAAGGTCCACTGGTATCCGCAATCGGTATATAATCCTATGTGGCTTCCCAATTACTTTGACCAGATTACTGCGTGCTTCAAAAGGGTGGGTTTCTCCGCCCATTATAACTTTGTCCAAAATTTGAATATGCTTCACGAAGAATTGAGCTTATGTAGTACCCATAATTAGAGACCGTTCCAAATCCTTTGGGTAATTTTTCTGGGGTAAAAGTTGTTGAACATTAAACATCCATGAGTACAGATTCAAATTCAGAAATAACCTCGCCCAAGGTTCCTCCCATTACTTTGAACACTCTAGCATGAAAATTTTGGGACTCATTGTAAAATATATGGCATAATCTTTCGAGCAATCGGTTTCGCTCATGCGAGGCCTCTCTCACCCTTGTCGTCCGCTTCTTCGCTGCAGCCTGAGATGGAAGGGACAAAACAAGCAAATCAGCATTTGCATATCTGAGGTACCTGCCCAAACAAAACTATGAGGATAAATCTTGCTGTCAGAAGACGTTATACCACCCAGTTTTACTAATGCATCACCTTGGAAACTAAAGTTTGGCCAAGTTGTTATTCGGCAGGCATGAAGACCTCTTGAATCTCAAATTTTTTCCAGGCGACACAGCGCGTGAGGATTAGGAAGGGAGATATCTGCGTATCAGATATTACAGCCCTCGAGTACGGTGCTGTACGCAGCGTAATGTCATCACAACTCCAGCATCTCGCCAGGCAATCTGGTTCCGGGACAGCTGGGTACGGATCAAATGTGTCTCAAATTCATCATCATTCTGAGGGAAATAGAAACGATGGGTGTGGCCCAGCGTAAATTGCGACCTTCCTTTCAAAAGGGCCCACCTAGAAGGTCAAACCAAAAACAAATCCTTGAGCTACCCCCTACAAATTTGGAACTATTTCGACTCAACAATAGATTGGCCTTCGGGCACTTTGATATGAGGATATCGCCTACTCGAGGTCGATGTTTCCCTGCGCAGCAGGCAGTATTGGCATCTGTACCTCGGTAGGACTAATATCTGTACTGCAAATTGATACATCAATAAAAACTCGTCGAATATTCTCAACAAAAAACTACCTGAATGCTTAATCCAAAAATTCCTTGAATATTGTCGTATTAAAAACTGTTGTGTACTAAATGTTTTTATGCGTAGCTGTGTGCAAGTATTGGTATTCTGCGCCGTCTAATGAGTTAACCGTGTGATACATGTGATACATACAATCCCCAGGTATGCCTCTTTGAAAAATGATGTGATAGATGCAAGTCATAAACCAACGAATATTTTTTTTAACCTTGTCTGCCTAATTGTATAGTATATAAATGAACCCATCACACCCTAATGTGTCCACCAGAGGACTCCACCTGGTCGCTGTCGCTGCTTATCAATGGGGCCGGTAACGTAGAATAGTCCTGTGAGCTCTCTGTCGTCTCCAGATCATCATATAGGTAGGTACCCTCTTGCTGGTGGCAAGTAGTGCTGTATGAAGCAGTCGAGTATGTGGCCACTCTGGGAATAAAAGCGCTAGTATTCCTTGCAGTTGGGACTCTCAAACTTGACATGTCTTGCTTTGTATTATCGATTTGGTTCTGATTTTGAATTGATGACATTTTTTATTCAGTGTGGAGAGAAGAGGGCTAGGAACGAACATATGCTCCAGTACTTATATACATTCCATTGCTTGATACTCTCTGGCACTGCGCCCGCCCTGTGTTGACAATGGTTATGCTTGTCTTCGAGCAGACAAGGTCGGATGGCCAGTACAGCCGCGCGTTTACTGAGTCACCCTTTCGCCCGAATGGGGCACGAAGAATGGAGAAAAGCGTACGCAAAAATAGAAAATAGAGAATTAGAACACCATGAGGAAGCGAGCATTGCAAAACACGTGGTTAAAGAGAGAAGTAAAATGATTTAACTGCAAAGCGAAACAAAGGAACAATTTAAAGTAAACGTTTTAACATCCTTTCCGCTGGGAGAAGTTGGGGTACTGGGCCATGGCATATTTTGCTCGTAGCTGTTGGAAGAGGATATAACTTTGACACTTATATTGCTCGTAGCGTAGAGCTGGCTGCGGTTGTTAGACTTTTCTAATATTAGCATTTAATAGGGCTTCGCAAGTAACACTCTTTTACGTTTCATTCCGCAGGCAATGTCTTCAAAATAAATAGCGGAATTGTCCTATGAATTTTAGCGTCCTACTTTCTTTCTTCTTTTACAACCTGTTCAGCATGCATTCCTAATATTTAATATTTACCATTTGGTGTTTGGAAGGCAAGGAAATTTTGAACTTCAAGCTCTACAGTTTCATTAATATCTAAAATTATTGAAGAAAAACAATTAAAAATGCTCAATATTGAGGATAAAAACAATAAAACAAGGTATGACATATTTAGAAAGAAGTACATCAACAATTTCCCTTTCATTTAGTAGCTCCATCACCATGACCAATGATAGTATCGTTTGCATTATTATCATTAACATTATCATTAGCATTAACAATGCATGGATATATTGGTAATATAAATGTAGTATATTTATCATTATTATCATTATCAGGTAATTCTTGTTTTGTTTAGTCCTTTCGAATCGTCCGCTTGGTGGAACAAAATCGTAAAAACAATTATCAAGCATCGTATGGCACCTCCTCGATATCTTTGATGGTAGAATGTACTTTTTTTGTTGTTTTTTTTTGATTCGAAATGGTTTCTGCTCAAGATAAGAACGCATCCTTAAAGTTCTTGTTTGCAAAGTAAATGTAAATATCTTCAATCATGAATTATTCAATTATTAATATTAGATAATACATAATTTTGGAGGACCAGAGGTGCATGTAAGATAACCCAGGATGTTTCAGTGGCTTCAGGGTTATCTCCGTGAGTATTCGCAACGACCATTTTGTGAAAATTTTCCAATAAGGTTTCAACAGTCAGAAAATACCAAGCTTCCTTTGCTTGCCTCATTTGATCTCTATAAGAAAATGCACTGAGATGCAAAGCACACACGCGTGTTGTAAAGTTGCTCTTGGTTTTGCCTGGGCGGTATATGTACATTGATTGTCGAGTTCAAGTGTACGCCTGACACACCCCTACTAGATGACTCCATTCGTTTCTCGTACCACTTGTTACTCGCTGTAGATGTTCACTCTTGACACAACCCACCTTCCTCCTCCCTTTCCACAACGCTCAGATTCTCCCGCCTCTTCGTGTTTATTTCTCGGAATATTTTTGCCTTGCTCATGAAGTCAAATCTTTTCAACATCTTCCATGTTCTTGGGGATATGGGATCTTGAACAGAATTTCAGTTCAAAGAATGTTTATTTCGAACTCATATGAGTAATGAATGGTCTGTGTTTATATGACCTTTTCACCCCAAGAGTGCTGGCTTGAATCCAAAATATACGTCTTTGCGAAATTGATACACCAAAATAGAAGCATCACAGAGCATATTCTGATGTGGGTACACTTGCCCTCAATCCAAGACCTTAATAAATGACCTTAGTGAGGCGATGATGTCCTGTCTCACTTGAAACATCTTTAAAGTATTTTGCAATTTTACAACTCCTGCGCTGCCTCAAATTATATTCTACTACGTGACTTCTTCAGTATTCTTCGGGCAAATCTCTTGTCTCATGGACTGCTTGGCGGCCCTTCTGCACTGGAAATCGCAATAGCTGTGATAAATATGCAATTGTTTATAGCAGTAGATATTGTTCTTAAAAATTTGGTAAACAACAATAGCAATTTTTATCTTCACACGGTCTGTTGTTGTAAATAAATTTCACGAGTTTGAGGAAGTGAGACAGATGACGAATTTGCAGAGAATGAAAACGGGGATCGAACGGGACATTCTTCAGGACACTAATGGAAAGTTCCGTATTATTATCATATACACAGGAGCTTCTTATGTCCCTGTTTGAAATTTGGCGAACGGAGATTCGCTTACCTTCTATGAACTTGCCCTCAGCGTGACAGGTCCAAGCTGGAAAAGAAACAGGCACTATCTACACACGGCACTGTTAGAGGGACAAGGCTTGGCGTGCTAAAATTGTCAGTTTATCAGCTTATCCTGGAAGTGTTCCAACCTTGACATTTCGAGCAAAAACGGGAAGAATTTTTTAGAAAAAAAGAAAGTCTTCTCCGCATTGATTTACGTCGGGACAATAGAATTGCCAGATCTACAAAACAATAGAACAAAAGGATGTAAACTGTTTCGGGGCATATGTCACGCCATATATGTCCAGTCGTGCTGATTTTAATAAGATCCCTCTAGTCACACAAGCTTTCGCCAAGAGGCAAATTGACTTGAAAAAAAATGTATTATAAAGCCTTATCGTATTTCGGAATTATCACGACAAGTTCGAAGGTGGCTGTTTACAAGACAAGAATGCAAATAATGAAACAGGAGTGGAGCAAGGGAAAAAAAACACCGACGAAGTACATAGCGGTGAGGTTTACAAGTCCTTGCATAATGGGTTGCAGGTAAGGACATTCAAGGTTGGGCTGGCCGTGTGGATGAAAAAGATGACATCAATTCTCGATCTTCGGATGATTTAAAGCCTGCTAGAAAAGAAAATTGGATGCAATTTCTCAAGTTCCACACCACCCTAAGGACGATTTGGTAAGGTTGGCTATGGATAAAACCTTTCCTATGCCCGGCGCCCAGGGACAGTCCCGGTATGAGAAATGGACTTCTAACCATTAAGAACTGGTGCCTGTCATGCATTTGGAGCAAATATCTCTTTGCCACTCAAATGGAGCCCATACGATAAGCGGATAGAATCGTAATGGTGGACTTACCTACAGCTTAAACTATGGTCTTCTTGAGGAAAGCGCAATTAGAGATTCTCAGAGTTTAGGTATTCCAATGCGAAGAAGAAAGGGCGACTTGATCGTCTCCTGTATTCAAAAAACGACCATACCATATACTGAATCCACTTGGCCTCTGCTTATAGTATTGAAAGCCATTAGCGGTTTGCCGGTCCCTGTCAGTTAAGACAGAGAATAATTTAATGGATTGATGTTCCTGCTGACCAGCACATTCCAAGATGAATCCAATGCTTCTAAACGGGATTCTTCCGCAAAATTTTTTAAATAACTAATCGCATTTTCAAACCAAATGGCCTGCTTTTCCTGGTTCTGTGTCGAACTGGATGGAAATTTGTGGACCAATTTGTCATGAAAAAGACAAATTGTGGACATTTTGGTCGTAAGAAATATCATGAGGAGCCCTCCGGCAAAATGCGAAATTCTCAAGCTGTTTGAGGTTTTGTTCCAATGCTATTTTCAAATGCCGCACACGGTCCGTACCGCCGCGAATGACATGGTAAGGATCTCCCTAACCGCCAATGTCTCCGATATGTCATTAATTGTTGGCGGAAATCAACGCCATGATTTCAACAGGGCAAAGCCAGAAAAGTGTGTTACGAATTCAAGTGCGACATGAACCCGTGGCCATACAATAATGGAAGAAAACGGTGTGATTTGGCAGTTAGCCACTTTGAACCTGACGTCAAGAAGAGGACAAACCGATTATAATCGAAAGGCCTGAAAAGGCCAGAGTTTCCCATCATTCTTCGGTAATAGAATTGCTTTCGAAGTATGAAGTTCTCCTGTGATGCCCTTGTGCATAACCTCGTGGCCGACGCTCTGTGTCCTAATTTTTTTCGCATCTTTTGAGCCGGCGCTAAGAAAAGTGACATCAATGGAGCGTAGTGTCTATCATACCACCGCACAAAAGAGGGGGGGAGGAGAACCTATCCCTGCATCACATTCTTTTTGAACATTCCTTCCTGGTACGGTTCCGGTGACACTCGTCTATTTTATTTCTGGAATGTCCGTATACGATTTGTCCCTAGCTTCGAGCAATGCCGTTTCCTTCTCTAGGCGGCAGCAAAGGGTTTTCAGGTAAATCTCAAAAACAAACTGCCTCACTGGGAGAAAATCTTCGAGCAAGAGCGAAAAGTTTTTCCAGAAATGTCACACCCATTCGAAGTGTGGAAATATTCTGTTCTCTTTTGTCTCTTTTGAGGACCGAAGAGATTAGAAGAGTGCAGGGACCGACGTATTCTAAACGAAATTTCCCTTCTCCATCATGCGGATGAGATGTCCGATGGTTCTTCCATAACGACCGCACACATTGTAGATGGCTGCTGCATGTCTGCGGTGGTTGCATGTGCATATTTCACGTGTATGATGTGTGATTTACGGCTTGACATGCTTGGCCCTAGGTAAAAATTCCTCCCAGTCTTCCAATCGTGATTGGAAGACGTACAAAAAAATTCCAGTCTCAACCATTCGGGCCGCGTGTTGACATGCTGCGTCGTCGCATTGGATGCATCGCAGCCCTATTGTAGGACACGAAGTCCTCCCCCATACTGTGGTGTTTTTTTATTTTTATTTGCTTGGTTTTTTTTTATTTTACGACACTGTATCCTTGCCTCCGTGTCGAGACTGTATGGAGTAATTGCAGCATTTTACACACGTTTTCCCGGTTAGTGCCACCGGGATTAGGTCTCCTTGTACAATTTTCCTGGGTCGTTGACCATATACCTCTTTTCTGGATACCCTCAGCGTATTTTTTATCACCACATCAACTTGTATTATAAAAAGAGGCCAAACATCCTGGCAAATAATCCACCAAAATTATTCAAGGATAAACCAGGTCAGTTACCGCTTTCAATTTTTTTTCTTATTTTTCTAAAGTAAAAAAATAAGCTTCCATCGCTTTTGTATTGAAAGGGTCCTTTTCCCAACCATCTTCTAACAATGATCATCTGGCAATGGTTTTTTGTGGTTGGCCTATTAGGTCTGGTTAAAAAAACCGAGGCCATAACTGCCTGTCTGCCAGCGAGCACTCCTAGCAGTGGTTTTACTGCCAAATTTTATGACTACACCTATGGAGACCAAACGACTTTCTCTACCTCTGCTTTCATGGCCTATGAATACGCTGACAAAGAATTGCTGACAACAGAGTCAGGTATCACCGATATTGATATCAATTATAGCATGCCTTGCGAGCTAGAGGATGGGACATGGGTAGATGTACCAGGTGGAACATACTATGATTACAGTACTTGTATCAATAATGTCTATGGCGCTGCACAACCCGGCACAATATACGGCTACACCCTCAATGCAACGAATTTTGTGGTTGAATTAACGGGTTACTTCTTGGCTCCCCAAACAGGTTCCTATACAGTCGAATTTAGTGACATTGATGATGCTGCCATTCTGGACATTGGCACTGGCTTAGCTTTCGATTGTTGCTTACAGGGTGATTCGCCCGTTCAAAATACAAACTTCTCAATTGACGCCATTAAGCCAGTTGACGGTGATCCAGCTAGCATGACGACCACTGTAAATTTGGAAGCCAATTATTATTACCCTTTGAAAATTGTTTTTGTCAACATCGAGGACACTGCTGTACTCAACACCATTTTGACGCTACCAGATGGAACAGAAATTCAAAATGATTTCAGTGGATACGTTTACACATTCGAGGACGATCCTGAACAACCAGATTGTACTGTTACCAGTCCCGTTGCTTTCGCTACAAGTACCGTAACCACTGGTTGGACAGGTTCCATCACAAGCACATATAGTACGGTGACATCAGTAACAACGAACTCAGCAGGGGATATAAGTGGAGAAGTTATCCTTGAAGTCGAGACACCAGGTCCCGCTGGCATTACGACCACAGAGTATACGGGGTATGGTGGAACCGTAACTTCGACTTATGCCACTGAGACGACCTGGTTCACTGGCACAGATGGCAGCACTACCCCGGAAACGATCTATCTCGTAGAGACCCCAACACCTGCTGGCGTTACGACCACCGAGTATACGGGTTACGGTGGAACACTAACCTCGACTTATGCCACTGAGACTACCTGGTTCACTGGCACAGACGGCAGCACTACACCAGAGACAATCTATCTCGTAGAGA
>PPJZ02000101.1:0-27650 GCA_003705955.2 Zygosaccharomyces kombuchaensis
TTGTTTTTTTTTTTTTTTAGTTAAAAAAACGGGAAAAAAAAAAATAAAAAAAAAAAAAAAAAAAAAAAAAAAAAAAAAAAAAAAATTCAAGATAATTTGTCTGTCCTGAAATGGGCTTACGAAAAGGCATCAAAGTCAAGATTCAAATCTCTAAAGTGCTGAACGTCCATAGTAACGTAAACTCTTCGTACTAATAGTTCACCTGACATTTTGACCTCTGACAAGGGAAAAAAAAAGTCAAAAATCCGTGCCCATCGTCCTGACGGCTTTTTAGCTTAAAAGGTGAATGAAAACATGGGAAATGTATAGAAGAACAATTAAAAGGTAGAAATTGAAGGAAAAAGAGAAGATGCTGAAAAGCCAGCTGCTAAGACTATAGTATAGGTCCCTACACGACATTCTCATTACTTGGAGATTTATCTGAGTAACCCTCACCGAGCAGTTCCCACGCCATGCCCGAGAACAAATCGCCCGTACTCAGTTCGCACCATTACAAGCTTTTGAGGCAGCGAGAACGTAACAGACAGCTGGTAGATGCTTGTGTAAAACTACTAGAGCGAGAAGATCACGATGCATTAGCATACCTGGCACGCACGCTCGGAATACCGCCTCAGCTGAGACATCAGGTGTGGCCTCTCCTTCTGAAATACCACCCAATGTGCATTTCCCCCAACATAATGTCAAATACAGTGGTCTGGGATGCTGAAGAAGGTGTTTACAAGTTGATCAACAGTGCCGACACGAAACCGAAGGACAATTTGGAAGGGTTGATCTTGCATGATTTGAGAAAATACTTCAGAAATGTCAGCGGATCAGAGCAGGACCAGGAGATTGATGTTCTCAAGAGTGCCATCTTGAGGTTTCTGTCGAAATGGTCGAAGATATTTCAATATGAGAGTGGACTGGCATGGATCGCCGTTGGACTAGCCGAGTGGGTCCCGCTGGCACAGGGTTGTGATGGACCCGTGGTATTAGGTGAAAGGAAACATTCACATACTCCTACGTGCGGCAGTAGTAGTAATACTTCAAGTCCCTTGAATTGGACCTGTCTGTCTCACTTGTACAGGGAGTATCCACTGCCAGAGAGCCTGAGGGACAGCCTGCCCAGTACGCCACTTCTTACGTTTGACGAAGTTTACGAGCGTTTGCTTTTAGTCATTTTGCATTGTCCCGATACGGTTGCTGCCCAAAGACTAGTGGAGGCGGAATATATCCAAAAGACTGCGTCGAAGCGGAGGTCCGTGGATGTTAGGGAGAGTAGGCTCAAATATTTCCCCTTCCTCTCAGGTGGGGACTTGTCTTACCAGACACAGGTGTTCTTCAAAGTGTTTTCCACCGTTCTGCCCGAGCTATATCACCCGTTCACTGAGGAAAATGCTCTGCAACCAAACTTAAAAAGGACCGGATGGCTTTATTGGTGGATGAAATGCTCAGGAGCCAGGGCTTTCCACAAACAAGATAGGGGGCGTTTATGGGATATCTTGCTAGGTTGGAGGCCGGAACCCAATGCAAATACGATTGATTTTTTCCTCAATTACAATCTCAAGAAATTTGACCATCTTTACAGCTCCAAATTCAAGTATGACTTGAACTTTTTAAAGACGACGACGAGAAACGACCCGTTTTGGTTCCCCGACTTGGATACTTTACCCTTGGGGTCTGCCAAGTTTAGGTACGACTTTAATGTTTTTGAAGAGCTGTTGAACAGGAATAGGTATGGTCACGAAACTCCACCCGATCCGGCTCCTGAGCACTACGACAATAAGATTCCCTTCTCCCTGGTGGATCCTCACATTCAGCTCGTCTTCGTCTACAATGCAATTCTGCAGTATAATGAATTTAAACTTTTGGAGTTCGAAGAGACGGAGACGTCAGAATTTCTTAACAACGTCCCCATGCTCTCCAAGGCGGACGATATTTGCTTCAAGCGACTTTACGATAATGACAGTATGGTTTTCCAGAACGGCTCAAGCAGTCAAGAGGATCTGCCGAAACGTCCCGACTCTTCGAACCTGCGCATAGGGAGCGATGCAAAAGCATCGCACTCATTTGATGACATCTTGAGCATGGCAGGTGACATTTGGCGTAAATGGTTATGGAAGGAGCTGGAGGAATGCTCTATATCTGAATGATTATTATAAATTGATGCCTTTTTCGTGTATAGTGTTTATATTTTTTTTCCATCATAATGATGAGATGAGATTAACGAAGAGGTTTAACACTGATATTAACAAATATTGAAAGACCTAAACTCCCCCCGATGTTTTGCGCCATCAGTGGGAAGCCTCCGAGGTTCCCCGTACTCTCACCCACCTCCAAATGCATCTTTGAAAAGGAATTGATAGAACAGTATATCAAAGAGAACGGTAACGACCCGATCAGCAATTCTCCATTGAATACAGATCAGCTTATAGTGATAAATCAGACCTCTCAGCAGTCTGCTCTGGCAAGTGCGGTGAATTCGTCCACTCTGAACAGTAATTATAGCATCCCAAACTTACTCTCCACTTTGCAAAACGAATGGGATGCCATCATGTTGGAAAATTTCAGGTTAAGGAAGCAATTGGATGCTTTTACCAAACAGCTATCAACAGCTCTCTACGAGCGTGACGCCGCCAAAATAGTCGCAGCAAATGCCTTGAAAGAGAGAGAACAAGTGGTGCAAGAGTTGAACCAGTTGAGTTTACAAATCGGTGTCGAAGAGGAACCGGAGTCCACCACCGGTCTGCCTCAAGACATAGTGCAAAGGCTGTTGAAAGAATCTAATGAATACGTGAAAACAACCAGGAAGGGCAAGGACAAATTCGCAATTCCAGATCGTCAACTAGAGTTGAAGAACAGTTACGATGCTTCAGATTCACCTTTGGCGGAAAGTGTGGCGCAATTGCAAAATGGGATCGCAAAAAAAGTTGTCTTTGCCATTGAAGACACCCAAAAGGTTTGCATTAGTCAAGGGAGTGAAGTTACCCAGGTGCGAATTGACATTGAGGGCAAGCTTGACTTTCTGACGCTGGCCCCCAGTGATGAATACATACTATTTTCCACCGCGAATGGCCAAGTGGGCACATTCAATATCAAAGATGGGCAGACAAACCTCATTGACTGCCCCACACACGATATAATATTGATGCATTCTCACGAACACATCCTAAATGAATACTTCCTATGGGCAGACAAGACGGGTAAGGTCGGCTATAGCTCGCTGGACTGCTCCAAGACATTCGTAGTTGCTGAAGGAGGCGACGACGACGAGTTTCTGCACGCGGCTTTACACAAGGATGGGCTTTTGTTGGCTCTTGAGCAGGCTGATTGTATCAAAGTTTACAACTTGACGCAGTTCCAAGACTCACCTACAGTGTGGCGTATTGGGAAGGAGATCGATGCGGCCTCCCCCATTACGCGATTGAACTTCAGCAGCAATGGTTACTGGATGCTGGTATCCACTTCGAAATCAGTGATGGCATTTGACCTGAGGAAATCGGTGGGCACTTTGGCAGTAGCGCCCCTCAACATAAACTCCGGAGTGTGGGACATGGACCTTTCAGGCAAGAACCTGGTGGCATGGCAGGCGAACGAGTTACAGTTTTACAGTTTTGTCAAATCGAGCAAAAGATGGGAACCCAGAGAAGAACCTGCTCCTCCGTTAGTACAGGAACAGCTAGAAGGACAAGAAGTGAGAGGAATAAATTGGAGTTACGATGGTTCAGGTTCGTCCCTGGTACTGCAGACGCACGAGCGCATTTTGGTCTACGCTTAAAAAATGTGAGCGTATTATCAAGAGACCGATAATTTTCAATCGCCAAAAATCAACCCCCAGACACGTGACATTTAACAGCAAATAAACTTGTGAGATGGCATAACGAAGGGGATGACCTTCGCTCACACACTCTAACTCGAGGCTTAGACACCTGCGCCATGCCCCTATTTGAATCTGTGTTGAGTTTCGTGCAGAGCCCCACGGAGCTCAGGGTGAGGCAAGTCACCGATGAGGATGAGGAAACTGGAGCCATGGGGACGCTGATGCACGAGATATCTCTGCTCACGTACGTCCCCAAGATGTTGCGAGAGATCACGCAGCTGCTCAAACGACGTCTGACAGGTTACGGTAAGAGGGTATCCCACCAGGACAGCATACGCATCCTCAAGACTTTGACACTGGTGTTGTACCTGATAAATAATGGCTCAGACCAGTTTGTAGCATGGATGACGGGAAATCTCCAAGTGTGCGAGTGCCTCAGGAACCTCGAAGCTCAGCGGGCATCCGATGAGGCCCTGGTCAGGCAGATACGATCCATGGCTGAGCATATATGCCACTATGTCAGGGACGATGAGTTTTTGGAGCAACGGCGAAGAGATGTCATAGAATTTCGGTCCAGCATATCTTCACCGGGGCGTAAATCTACGGATAACAGCCACCTGAGAAGAGTCGGCGGTGCCAGGGGGTCGTTGGAGCGCGTGACATTCACACCAGGTCGAATCCACGCGGATCTTACTACTGCAGCCATGCTCGAGCACCGATACGCGGCGAACGCCCCTAGCAATGGCTACAGAAGCGGCATCACGAGCCTCGACCTTAAGAGGCGCAACAGACGCATGGACGCCCCGGAGGAAGAAGAGGAGGCCAGATTGCTGGTGGCAGACATGGTCAACTAATCTTATATTATAGTCAGAGAGTTTTCTACATTTTATACATCCTTACATCACATGAAACTATTTTTCAAATTTTCAAGTTTTTCAATTTCACTTTTTCCTGACCTTTGAAAAATTTTGTAAAGGTTCATCGTGCACTCATCGTCCAGTCCACCACTAACTACCAACCGAAGATTGAAAACATGGAAAGAGCCGCCTAATTTGGCTCTTAAAAGCAAGCAAGTACCTGCTATAGCTAATGCCCTAGTAGTCCTCGAGTATATTGTCAGGCACACAATGACGAGCGTCTATCGATGCAATTGAGTTTGGTACCCGCAGAGGTAGTTACTGGAGGTCCCAAACCACGGGATTTGGATCACGTGAACGCGGTCACGCGGAATGTGAGCACGTGTGTCTCACGTGGCCTTGTATCACGTGCGATACACGTGCATTGGCCCTTTTTTACTCTGGTCCGATGCAACCCCGGATTTTGTCCGACAAACTTCGTTACCCTTCCACATGTTTCTTTTCCCGCAGCTTTCCTTTGCCCCTCTGCCTCCCCTCTTGTAATAGCCATGCCTAAAAGGGAGGGGGCCTGATCCTCAATACAGAGAAGGAAGGGAAAAAATTAACTGAGTGTGAGTATAAAACGCAGCCATTTTTCGCCACCCGGTTTGCTGCAGACTTAAGATTCCTTATACCACTTTTACCATAACAACAAGGTTTGTTAAATCTTTTTTGGTAGAGAAGAGAGGCAGCAAGCTTAGTGTTTTTGGAACAGTTTTTTTTGTTATAACGGATAGAAATGCAGATTTTTGTGAAGACTCTCACTGGTAAGACTATTACCTTGGAGGTGGAGTCGTCTGACACTATTGACAACGTCAAGTCGAAGATTCAAGATAAAGAAGGTATCCCACCTGACCAGCAGAGATTGATCTTTGCCGGTAAGCAGTTGGAAGACGGTAGAACTCTCTCGGACTATAACATCCAAAAGGAGTCAACTCTGCACCTGGTTTTGAGACTGAGAGGTGGTATGCAGATTTTCGTCAAGACCCTGACCGGTAAGACGATCACTTTGGAGGTGGAGTCGTCTGACACTATTGACAACGTCAAGTCGAAGATTCAAGATAAAGAAGGTATCCCACCTGACCAGCAGAGATTGATCTTTGCCGGTAAGCAGTTGGAAGACGGTAGAACTCTCTCGGACTATAACATCCAAAAGGAGTCAACTCTGCACCTGGTTTTGAGACTGAGAGGTGGTATGCAGATCTTCGTGAAGACTCTGACTGGTAAGACCATTACACTAGAGGTGGAGTCGTCTGACACTATTGACAACGTCAAGTCGAAGATTCAAGATAAAGAAGGTATCCCACCTGACCAGCAGAGATTGATCTTTGCCGGTAAGCAGTTGGAAGACGGTAGAACTCTCTCGGACTATAACATCCAAAAGGAATCGACTCTGCACCTGGTGTTGAGATTGAGAGGTGGTTTGTAATAGGGGGGTTCTCATAGCTTGGGTCTGCATTTAATATGCTCGTAGTATTCTTTATACACATTATATATGACGGATCACAAAAAGTGTTGTAACTGCTATTATTCAATCAGGAGATTCCAAGGGTTTTCAACTCGTTGAGAACTTTGGAGGTGACATCTGCCTCGCTCAACTGGATCAGATCGCCTTGAATCTCGTCCTTTAAGTGGACATCCTTGTCGATCAGTCTCCCACCGAGTCTGACTAATTGTATCTTGGCGTTCTCCACAGTCTCCTTCGTAAAGTTGCAAGAAAACAACTTTTGCCAAAACCTTCTCAAAGTTGCCTCGTATTCAAACGTGCTAAATGAGGCGTCGTATGCCTCCACAAGTGTAGTCCCAATCTCACAGGCCCCGACTTGTGTTCTCCAAGTGTATACGACAAAATCTTCTTGGAAGAGGTAAAGCACTTTATCCACTACGAACCGCACTAACGTGTAAGGGTACGCCGCCGACTCAATGGGCTTACAGATGGAGGCACACGCTTTCAAAAAACTGATGGAGTATTCCTCACGCTCGATATTCCTCTTGGACGATTTGACGCTGATCTCAGAGAAAGTCTTAGACCTTTTGTTCGAATTATCCGATTCTGAAGGGTCGTCGAAGAAGGACTGCCCTACTTGGATCAGTTTGTCAATCATTGGCAGATCGGGGAAGATCTTCAAATAGCTACAGTAGGGGAAAGCGATTTGACGAGTGTAAGCCTTATTCTGACGGGCTATCTCTACTCCAAGAACATCTTGTAGCGATTTCTGCAACTCTGCATCAGTAGAGAGATACTCGTGAAATTTGACCGCCAAGGATACCATGGCTTCCACAATGACCTCTTTACCTTCCCAAGTCCTTCCCTTGAGCGATTCGATGGTTATCGAAAATAACTGGACCAGGGTCTGCTTCTTAACGCCAAGGTCTACTTTCTCACATAGCAAGGAGACAGATTTGGCACATGTACGTCTCATGGCGAAATCGTTCGATCTGATGTTTTTCCCTAACAGTTCAACAATCTCTGTCAAATATAGTTTGATGGCAGCCGTGCCTGAGGCGGACGTTTCCGTCCATATTTTGGTGAAAAATGCACTGACGGATTCATCAGCGTCGTTGGATGCTATGAATAGTAACGGCACGTAGATCCCGGAAACGTCTTCAAATTGTCCTGCAGCATATTTGGAAATAGCTTCGATAGCGGTCCCTACAACGATTCTCGATGACGGTTCGGCGGAGATGAAATACCTGACGGATAGCTGCTCTGCATATTTGATGCATTTTTCCAAAGAGGTGACGTGGTAGACGTGCCCGAACGAAAGGGCGAACGTTAAGCGCACAGATTGGTTATGATCGTCAAATTGATTCACACAAGCTTTCAACAATTTACCACTTAATGGCTTCAAAGAATATGAATATCTTCTCACCAAAATGTTGACGACTGTTGATGCTGCAACTTTTGAAGGTAATCCTACAGCTTTTTTGATCGCTTTCGTTACGCAAGTGACGTACGCTTCCATCTGGGAATCATCGGAATTAGCGATCAATTTGTCAATCGCCTCTAACAATGGAGAGCTTGTGACTGTACTTTTCCTGTGCATGTCAATGGTATCTGCATCCACTTTGTAGCTGCTTGCGTTTAGGTAAAGAAAATTCACAATTTGAGGTTCGATCGATGAGAATAGAAGAATAAATTCAAGAACGAGATCAACCGCGAAGGGTTGCATGGCATTACTGGAATTTTTCACCAAATTGATTATTGTCTTCAAAGAGAAATTCCTGACCTCTTCTGCATCGCTGTTGAGACCTTTCGTACCCAGTAGAAAGGGCAAGATACTTTCTAGTATGCGTTTGGATTTTTCCGGTTTGACACCTTTGCCTTCATCAACCGCCCGGGCCAATATCTTTGCCAGTACCGTAGTTAATTTAGTGCCGGCCTCACGAACACTCTCCTTGATGTCGTCCATTGACCTAAAAGCCATGAACCAAATGTCAAGCAGTTTGTCATCTAGATTGACATCACCCTGAGTTTGCACCAGGTGTAGGAGGGCAGAAGTACTAGCTTCACGAACTCTCCATTCTTTGTTACCCATCCCGGTCAAAAGCTCCTTCAAAATTTCATCGAAGTATTCATTTATGACAGAGTTTGAATTTGATATTAGAGTGTTCCAAATGTCGTTCATAGAACGAGACACACTTTGATAAGGATCGAACTTGTATCTGTAAAGCTTTGGTATTAATTTCTCGGAAGCACGACGATCTTGCAATAAAAGACCTTCCAAAGACGATTTGGACATAATCGCTCCTAAACCAAATGCTATGCCTTTTCTAGATGACCACAAGGAAGAGCTTTTAGCCAACGACATGAATTTGTAAACGAGCGCGGGATCGCCGACTTCTGAAGCCAGATTCAAAATGTCTTTATATGTGCTGACTGAACCCTCTCCAGTGTTAAGCATTCCCTCATCAAATAATTGAGTCTCCACAGAAACAGAGCCCGAAGACATAGCTGTGATGTTCGTCGACTCTGTAAACGATTGTAATAGACTTTTGACCATGCTTTCCTGTAAATCGGCAGTGCCCATTTCATAAACTAAACTCAATCCTCTAGAAGCAGAATCTTGCACAAACTCATCACGATCAGCCAGAAATTTCATGAATCTCAAGTGAATTTCATTGCACTTTGAAGTTATGCTGCTTGTATTTTTCAAATATTGGACAACGGATAATAACCATATGCAAGCCGACTTTTTGAGACTGGGCTTAGTTGAGTCACAAGCGACAAGAATCTTGTCAACAACAGCTACTGTATTATCATCACCAAAAGTGCTTTGTAACGATGCCAAGATTGACCTCGATACATCCAGTTGATTCGAAAGATAGGTGCTTTTCCAACCTCCAGCCAAAACTGACAAAGCTTCACCTGAGGCAAATAAAAGATCAATTTGCTTTGAAACGTGAACATCGTAAAGTTTGTTAAACATTTTCTCAAACAGATTAAACTCCTTCGAATACAACGAAACGAATCCCCAAATTTCTACAAAATCTTCGTCCTTTTGTAACTTGGAACCCAAAATATCAATAAGCTTGCACAATGTATCATGCCTGGTTTGCAGACTCAATTCTAGTAACAAGCCAAACTTTAGCACTTGACATAGCAGTTTGCCAGCAAGCGCTTTAGGCTTGGGAGTGGAAATGAGAGGCACAAGGTACTGCAATAAATTTTCTAATTTCTTTGGACCCACCAAGTGGAAATGCCCCCTCAAATATAATCTAGGGAAGATAAAAGCATTTGCAATAGCATTGGAGCAGACTTTATTTGTCTCTGTGATGTCACTGGGAGATTCTATGATAGCTTTTACTCCTATCGAGTCCGGTACACTCGCCGATATTATGCCAAGCAAATTTCCTCCGGTTACGATATCTAGATCATTTGCTGTTTGCACTGTCCCTAGGTAACTGTACAATCCAGGGACTAAATCTACCAACGCAGATAATACTTTGTCATTACTGTTACTCAAAAAAAGTAGCATTGCCTCTCCAAAAACTGCGTCAGGGTACTTGGAGGTTGCAATTTGCTTGCCGTTTTCATCCTTGTAGATTATTTCTGCACAAAGGAGTCTCAGAAATTTTATGTACCACTCGTCTTCAAAGTCAGAAACTAAATTTAAAACCAAGGATGGGACTTTTTCATCCACATCTAATGATTTTTCAATACGCAAGGACCAATCCTCGTCTTGAACCACACAGGTGGCTTTCCCATAAACAGCCTGTGAAATTAAACATTGTTTGGCAAACCGAACAGCGGTACCAAGGGAACTCCGAATCACAGACGTAACTGCAACCGAGCTTAGGTCAGCTTCTTTCAAAAGCTTTTCAATGAAACTTGAAAACGATGGCAGCGTCGTCTCAACGATTTTGGATGACAGCAGCTCCTTTGTTGACTTCATTTCTTTAGTGTCCGAAGCACGATTGACCCTGAACCAGTATGGATTCAACCCCTTGTGTGACTCTTCAATAACATCGAATCTGTTGGTGCGAGAGGACCCCCAAACGTTGAATAATCGAGCCTCCGCATCTTCGAAATCAAAGGCTGCATTTGCATACTTTATTAGAATGAATTTACAAGCCATAATGGCACCCTTGGACTCCTTGTTCTCCGGAGACTCCAATTCAAAGTCATCGGAAAGCTCTTTCCTAATGACATTTTTCAGCTTCTCCTTTGACCCTTGAGGAAGCTTTGAAAGACTGCTAGTCAAGGAAGCTAACGCCTCCTGAATGCTGGGCCAAAAATCTGGTAAATCGCCTTTCAGTGAATCCAGCAAGAACTCAATATATGAAAAATCTTTGATTAATTCAAAATCTCGGCTCAAGATATCTCCCAAAGTCTCGTACTGTAATCTTCTTTGTAAAATTGCATTTGCAAAATTTGGCGTAGAGGATGAAAGTTGTAACCTGGGCCAGCCTTCTGAGTGCAGATTATTTCTGATTAGAGAGGCAATGTTGGCACTGAATCCGACGTCTTGACCTTCTTGAGGGCGGGCCATCAAACTTTGACAGTTATGCCGGCCGACGTGGCGGATAAATGTGAGACATGAGGACCTAAGTTTGTAATGAGATGAATGCAGCCCGATATGGCATATTTGTGACACTCTCTTAGCATCAGTTGTAACGTAGACACTTTTGTTCAGATAAGATAAAATCTTTTCTTGTAATTCAGGCTTTACGGGTGGAGTTCCGATCTTCTTGTCACCTGTATAAAGCGACACCAAGTAATCTATAAATTCACAATCCTCAACAGAAATGCTCAATTTCTTCAAAAAAAAAGAAGCAGTATCTGATATGTCACTAGAATCTGTGGAGGCCACCACAAGAAATTTCGCTAACAACGTTGTATCTGTAGTGAATCCATTGTTGAAGAATTTAAAAATTGCACTTTTGAACTGAACCATTTGATCTTTACTGAATGCGACTCCCGCAGTATAAGTAAAGAAGGAAACATCCGCAGCGCACAATCCAGGGCATGTATAGCCTCTTGGTATGATTCTAGTCTCCGGATCAGCCCTGGCGGGTATCAAGAAAAAAAATTGAGTAAATTTTTTTGCTAAAGCCTCCAAATCATCCGTATCTTCCAATTTTAAAAATTCAAATGCTTCATCCTCCTCTTTACTACCCTTATGAGATGGTACCCACCTTAAGATCAATTTGCAAATGATGTGGAAAACTCTAGCCGCCGCAGAATCTGGTAATTTGGAAAATCCACGCATCGCAAAAGGTATCAATTCCCTCCTCTCATGCGACTGCATCCTATCCACACCTTTAGAAGCCAGTAGTAGACTGTATAAGCGCACATTACTGGGATCCTGATCCGAATTTAATGGAGGTTTCTGAGCTTGCTGCAACAATTTTTCCACCGGTATCCTTACACCATCCAATGAATTCAAACGAGCTAAGATATCCTTCAGTAAATTTAAGACTGCCTGTCTCACCGATCCATATGGCGAAGCCAGCTTAAGCAGCAGGGGACCCAAAAAAATCCCCAGATTCTGTTCGAACTTCTCCGGTGTATCTGAGAGTGCAAGTCGCAATTCGACTTTTTGAACGAGCTCTTTCTCTTTTTCTTCTGAAATTGAAGACACCATGGTTATAGGTGTTCAACTAAGTCAAAATAAGTAATGATAGGCCTCGAAGCGTTGTGTCAGTGGCGAATAGTTCTTCTTAATCGTTATCCACAAGCGCTTTTCAGATTGAAAAATTGTTCGGGTAATAAATCGAACAGAAAAAAGGGATTTGAACACGACTTCGCGCCCTCTCAAGTCAAAGATACAAGCAATTGAGCAGAGGAAACGGGACAACATGTTGGAATCGTTGGCTGCTACTCTGTTGAATCGGCTTTTGGGGTCCTACGTTGAAAATTTTGATCCCACACAATTGAATGTGGGAATATGGGGTGGTAATGTTAAGCTAAAGAACTTGAAGCTAAGAAAAGACTGTTTTGATGCACTCCACTTGCCCATTGATGTGAAATTTGGTATGTTGGGTGACTTGGTGCTCAATGTGCCCTGGTCTAGTCTCAAAAATAAGCCCGTTAAGGTGAACATCGAAGATTGCTACTTGTTGTGTGCACCTAGGGACTTCGATTCTCTCCATTCAGAGGAGCAAGTTGAAAGAGAATTGAGGGTAAAATTACAAAATTTGGCACATTGGGAGGTTGCATCTCAAGCAAGGGCTGTTACTGAGGGTCCTGATTCAAACAAGGACCAAAACGAATCATTTACCCAATCACTGATTACCAAAGTGGTTGACAACGTGCAGGTGACAATTAAGAATATTCATATCAGGTATGAAGACATAAACGCTCAGCTGTCGAAAGAATCATGTTCCGTTGGTATTACACTGAATGAATTGTCCGCGGTCTCCAGCGACTCCGATTGGAAACCCAGCTTCATTTCTATTACACAGGATATTACACATAAACTATTGACGTTAAACTCTTTCTGTTTGTACTGGAATACAAACACAAGCTCTCTCGAAAATGGAGCAGAGGTGCTTGATAATGACGCGACGATTGCCAAGTTTAAAGATTCTGTCGCTACCGGTGGGGTCACGATACCTGATTTTCAATACATGCTGAGACCAGTTACGGGCTCTGGTAGGTTGACGGTGAACAAGTTAGGCCCTACTGAATCCAGACCTCACATTGAACTGCAAATGCTTTATGATGAGTTTGGGCTTGAAATAGACGATTCGCAGTATGCAGACATCCTCCATACTCTGTCCAGCATTCATTTGAGCCAAAAGACTCAAAAATTTAAGAAGATGAGACCAAATTTCCCTGTCGAGCAAAATCCTCGTGAGTGGTTTGGTTATGTGGGAGACTGCGTTATGGAAGAAATTCACGAGAGGAACAGTATGTGGACTTGGGATAGCATCAAAAGGCGCTGTGAGCAGAGAAGGCTTTATGTTAAGCTTTGGAGCAAGAAGCTATCATTAGGCAATTGGGATCAACCGTTACCAGATAAAGCAGAGGAAGATGAATTGGCACGGTTACATCGTGAGTTAAGCTTTGAAGAAATTATCCTTTTCAGATCACTAGGTAGAAAAGAGTATGCCAAGCAGAAATTGAAGTCAAAAGATGCGTCGCCAGCCAATTCTCAACAAGAAGACGCCCAGGGGGGGTGGTTTTCATCATGGTGGGGAGGTGGACATTCTTCTCAAAATTCAGACTTAACTATAACTGACGAGCAGAAGCAAGAATTTTATGATGCTATTGAATTTGAAGAAAAGGACGATGGATTTAGTGATTTGCAACTTCCCAGAGATAGAATAACAATGAAAGTCACAGGGTTGCTGAGAAAGGGTGCGTTTTCTATGAAGAAGAAAGACTATGGCGTTTGTCTGGGTGAGGTTATCTTTGAGAATTGTGAAGTGGAATTCCTCCAGCGCACGGACTCATTCCTAGCTTCGTTTAAATTGCAACAATTTAAGGTGGAAGATGGATCGCCTAACACGCTTTACAAACACATTATTAGTGTGAAAGACTTAGACTCTGACACATCTGAAAAAAGCCTGACGGGGTCAAGTCCCTTGTTCCAACTACATTTCGAGTCAAATCCTATCGACGAGTCTGCTGATTCAAAATTAGATGTAGTTCTGCGTGGTATGACGGTATTTTACCATGTTCATTTCATCACCGAAATCATGAAATTCTTCAGTCCCCCAAAACAACACATGGATACCATTGGGGCAATCATCAATGCTGCTGAAGCCACTGTTGAAGGATGGACCACTCAGACAAGAATGGGCCTCGAATCTCTTTTGGAAGAGCATAAGACAGCTAACATTACGTTGGATCTTCAAGCACCTTTGATCATTCTTCCTCTCAATCCACACAGCTGGGAAACTCCGTGCGCCGTTATTGATGTTGGTCACATTTTTCTGAAGAGTGATTTAGTACCAAAGGAAAAGATTAACGAGCTGAAGCAAATGACTCCAGAAGAATACGAAAAAATTGATGATTCAGAGTTGAACAAGCTGATGTTCGATAGATATCAGCTCTATCTTCAGGACACTCAGATCCTGATAGGATCCGATGTTAGATCCACAATTGGGAGCTTGAATGGTGCTGCCGAAGGTTCCCAATACAGTATTTTGAACAGGCTTCGTTTGGAGGTCACCCTGGACCTTTCCATTTTGCCGAAGGCTTTTAATTTACCTAAAATCAGAGCATCTGGCCGACTACCGCAACTGAAACTGTCCTTAAACGACAATCAGTACAAGATTATGATGCAGCTTCTGGATAAGTGTATTCCCTCCGTGCTTGATGTTGACGTTGACAATGAGTTTAGACAAACACCTGGCAGTATAGGCGATGCCAAGAAGAAGGCACAAGTACAATTATCTGATAATTTGAAAATTCTGGAAAAGATGTCACCGGCGGAAGTTGCCCAAAAATCATTTGAATTGCATTTTGATGTTGACGACATCCAAATTTCGATGTTCAAATGTGTCGATGCCAATTCGATGCAATGCAAGAAGTTGATTGACTTTTTGGGTGGCAAGGTTAAATTTAATTTTGTCCGTAGGGCAAAAGAGATGAATTTACAATTGAGAGTGCATAGTCTTGAGGTGGAAGATCATATTGAAGAAAGCAACAATGATGAATTCAAGCGTTTAATATCTTCTGGAAAAATCGACAATAATGCAACTAATGATTTATTCAGCATGGATTATACTAGGATGCAGCGTATTGTTTTCCATGATGACACTCTTATTGAGGTTTTCGATCAAGATGTCTCTATGAATATGGCCCAGCTTCAGTTAGTATTATCTCCAAAGTCCCTTTTGACGCTGCTCAATTACGCTTTGACTACTTTTACGAATCCTAATGCGCCTGTAGCACCTTCAGATGCTCTAAGACACAATGAAGAGAACAGAGAAGATGCCCCTCAAAAAATTAATTTAAAAATTAGCGTTGCAGGTGTTGTGGTGGTCTTCAACGATGATTCTTTGAAATTGGCAACATTGGTTGTTTCTGCCGGTGACTTCTCTCTGCTATACATGCCTGAAAAAATGAAAGTTAATATGCGTTTAGGCGGTTTAGAGCTAACAGATGAAACCACAGAAAGTTTACCAAGAGACTCGGTTTTTAGGCAATTAATTTCAATGAGCGGTCATGAGTTGGCAGAAATAAGCTACGAAACATTCGATGCAACGGATCGTCCAGATAACTGCGATTCTTTCCTGAAGTACAGTACGGGCTCGATGCATGTTAATTTTGTCGAGCATTCTATTAATAAGCTGTTGGCTTTCTTCTGTAAGTTCCAAAAGATGAAAAGTCTATTTGATACAGCTCGTGAGGTTGCATATAACCAGGCACCATCGATTGAAGCTGTAAATAAAATGAAAATGGACGTTAAAATCAAAGCTCCTATTATCCAGTTCCCTAGGATGGTCGCTCCTCAAAATGAAACTTATGATAGTGTCAGTTTTCACTTAGGGGAATTCTTTGTTGAAAATAACTTTGACAAAAATGAGGTGGGTGCTGAAATCAATCATATAAAACTGGGTATCAGAGAAGCTCAAGTTTCCTCGCTTTTGAACTTAGATCAAGGTGTTACCCAGCACTTACACTTAGTGGATCACCTCTGTTTGACCTTTGGCATAGATCACAATCCCAGTGCAGAGACTGGAACACCAAAATTTTTGGTCAAAGGATATTTTGATCCTCTCATGTCTTCTTTAACTGAGCTTCAACTAAAGTATTTGTTTGAGATCTCCGAAAAAGTATCTGCTGCCTTTGATATTACGGATACAGGCGCAGTTGAACTGAGTGACGACGTCATATATGCTAACGCTTTTGTGGACAGCCCTGGTGTTGAAAATGATCCTAAAGGACCGCTAGTCAAAGAGCAAGCCGAAGATGAAAATGTGAGTTCGCAAGGCGTAAAAATGGACTTTTCTTTTGAAGCGCCAGAAATCTCTCTCACCCTCTATCATGACACAAACTCCTCCCAAAATTTGGAGAAAAATGGATTGACGAAGTTAACCTTTCAGGATATTGCTTTTAGTGCAAAATATAACGAAGATGGGACTGGCGAAGGGGAATCGCACATTGCAACTTTTACTGTGGAAGATATTCGAGACATAAAGGATAACAAACATACAAAACTTATCCCAAAGGTCGTTAATGATAATTATCAATTTATGGGGGGTGTAACTTGCAATAAATTAGAAAGTGGCAAATTAGTGAACGTATCTGTTACAATTGATAGCCCGCAGGTCATATTAGCTATGGATTATCTGCTCGCTTTGAAGAGTTTTTTTGATGCGTCGTTCGATAAAAAGGAAGCCCAGGTGACCGCAGAAGATGCAAAAGATACTAAAGATCAAAATTTGAATTATGCGGCTCCAGATACCCCCCCAGGTAGCACAAAATTGCAATACTCATTTAACATTGTTAATTCAGCTATTATATTGCTGGCAGATCCCTCCGATATTAACTCAGAAGCTGTCATTTTCAATGCGGGACAGTTTCTTTTATCTGATCAAAATGTTATAAGTCTCTGTGCTAACAATGTTGGTATGTCGCTATCGAGGATGAACACTGAAGATAAGAGCCAGGTTCGTTTGTTAGAGGAATTTTCATCGTCCCTCGTAATTGACAGGAGAGAATCTACACCGGAAAAACTTTTGACTAATGTACAAATTTCGGTTGAGCCAATGGTTTTGGGAATTTCTCTAAGAGATATTCGTCTAGCCATGCTAGTTTTTAATAGGGTGGCTTCACAAATGAACGGTAAATCTGAGGAAGGCGAGTCGGATGAAAATTCGAGTTCTTCAGCTCCTGGAGCATTTTCCAAAGAATTTGAGAAAAAACTCTCAAAATATGCGCCAAGTTTTGTTTCTTCAGTGGAGGCGATATCTCGGACTGTTTCGGTTTCTCATGATGTGGTGATGAGAGGTGAAAATTTAGAGGCTGATTTTGGAGGAATGAGATTGTTTTTGATCGGTGATGTTCATGAAATGCCTATTTTAGATATGAACGTAAATCCATTTCAAGCTTCTGTCCGAGACTGGTCTACTGAGATCGATGCATTGGCTGCTTTGGAGGTTTACGTCAACGTGTTCAACTATTCGAGATCTAGTTGGGAACCCCTCATTGAGAGCTTCCCAATGTCATTTCATTTGTCGAAGAGTTCTGCCAATACGGATGCAAAGGTGATGTTTGACGTTATCTCAAAGAAAACTGCTGAAGTAACACTATCTGCTCGCACAATAGGAATGCTCTCACAAATTCCAGGCACTCTGACGGCTAAGTACAGGTTAGAACCAAGAGGCGCCGCCAAGCCATACAAAATACATAATGATACCGAGCTCGACCTTGATGTATGGATCGTTACAGACAATGCACAGGAGAGAAAATCATTAGTCACATTGGGAGCTGGATCTACAATACCTTGGGAATTCGAGGATTGGAGAAGCGTTAGAGAAAACTTAGAAGCTGAAAACCTCGGATTAAACTTAGGTGCCGCTATTTCTGGTTCAAGATACCAGACAATAATGAAGGTTGACGCTACTTACGAAGGTGAATTGTTATTCGTTTTGCAACCCCCGATTGCTCGTGTCCATAGTCGTGTTGTGTGTGTGCTAGAATTGGGCGAAGACAATATTAAAACCATTACTTTCCGTTCCACACTACTTTTGGAAAATTCTACCTCCACTGACATGCAAGTAATGGTTGAACCGGAACAAAGGAGCAACAGTTTCACCTTTGAACTCAAAGCATTGTCAAAACGCTCCGTGCCAGTTGAATATGCGTTTAGTTCGAGCTTGAGAATTAAACCCGTAGGGGTGGATGATTACGATTGGTCCCAACAACAGATTATTTGGAGGAGTTTATTGAAGAGACCTATGTCCCTTCAGTGCAATTCGTTTGCTGGAAGAAATGAGAACTTTCATATAGAGGTAAATGGAAAGTATGACGAAAAGGAACCCTTATCTCAAATTTTCCCCCATATGAAGCTGGTCCTCTCATCCCCAATTATCATTGAAAATCTTCTTCCATGCGACCTAAAGTTCTCCTTATTTGATAAACGAGAAGAGGAGAAGAATATGTCTTCGTTGAAAAAGGGAGAAAGGGTCCCAATTCATGATGTGTCGCTAGATAACTTTCTGCTCCTCCGTGTGCAGCCTCTGATAGATGAAGCGTCGATCTCAAAACCTTCTATTGTGAATACAGCGTTGAATAGTATGTTGAAACCTGAATTGAGCTTGGTATTAAAGCTTGCAGGGGGACAAAAATTTAATGCTATGTTACACTATCAAAGTGTGGAAGGCACAAGGGCCAAGATTATAAGGATTGCTTCTCCCTACATCATTTTCAATGAGACAGACAGGGATCTTTTCATACAAGGAGATCCATCAAATGTAGCTCAGAGCAAGGTCCAAATCGAGAATGATAAGCGTTTCACTAGTCCCAAAATGTTTTCTTTTGACGTAAATTCCTACAAGAAAAACCGTGCCCGTATTAGAGTCAAAGAGTCTGACTGGAGTATTCCTTTATCTTTTGATGCTCTTGGTCAATCATTCGATACAGATGTTGGTATTCCTAATAAAGAGCAGGAATTCAATTTTGGTGTGACTGTAACTGAAGGCGAGGGGATTTACCTGTTGAGCAAAATTATTTCAATAGGTCCTCGCTACATCATACACAACTTCTTGCCGGAGCCTATTGAAATCTGCGAGCATGGTTCTACCAACGCTTTGCATATCGAGCCAGGCAAGTCCTTGCCTCTTTACAAAATGAGGAATATTGTTCACAAGCAGCTTATGGTGAAGTTTCTGGGTTCTACTTCAGAGTGGTCTTCCCCATTCTTTATTAAGGATATTGGGTTCACGTATTTGAAAGTACTAAATCAGAATAGCCATGTTTTGTTAAAGGTTGAAATTATCCTCGAAGGTGCCACTGTATTTATCAGAATCAAAGATGCTGAAAACCGCTGGCCATATTCCATTAGGAATTTCAGCGATCAGGAATTTATTTTTTACCAGAGGGATCCTAGGGTTGTTGATGACTATTACGATTATGATGAGTTTGATGAGTTGGACGAGGCTGAATATAAACCCTATTATTATCGCGTCCCACCCAAGAGCGTCATGCCTTATGCGTGGGATTATCCTGCTGCAAGGCAAAAGAAATTGATTTTGACCGCTAGAGGCCGTAGAAGAGAAATTCAACTTGCAGAAATTGGCAATTTGAAACCTATGCGTCTTCCTGCAAGGGCTTCTAATGAAGAACAAAGTAGCATGGACTTGAACGTGGTGGCGGATGGCCCTACCCAGGCTCTAGTCATTACCAATTACAATCCGGATGTCAGTTTGTACAAGCTGAGAAACAAGAACACATCATCTTCTCTGTCGGTCTCCAGCACCAATGGTGAGGGATTTGAGGCCGAGGCTGAGGACAAGAATGTTTATGCAAAGATTGTTGTATCTTTCAAAGGCGTTGGTATCTCTTTGATCAATGCTTCCCTCCAAGAAATTTTGTACTTAAACGCTAATGGATTGGAAATGAGGTATAACGAGTCAGATCTGTACCAAACGTTTAGTTGGAAGTTAAAATGGCTGCAGATCGATAACCAGCTATTTGGAAGTCCCTTCCAGAATATTCTCTACCCCTTCGCTGTCCCCCATACGTCGCATGAGATCGAAAATCACCCCGTTATATCTGGATCTATATCCAAGGTGAAAGGGGATTCTCATGGGCTGGTGTATTTCAAACACGCTACGTTGTTATTACAGGAATTAACCATTCAGCTAGATGAAGATCTTCTAATAGCATTCCTGGATTTTGTCAAAATTCCCGGTGCAGTATGGAATGTTTCGTCCGCAGATACTAGGTACCGAGATGAAATTACACTCCCTCAGTGTGAAGATTTAAAATTTGCTGATGACATGTACTTCGAAATTTTCCATATCCAGCCTATAATGCTTCATGTTTCATTCATCAGTTCTGATCAGCATCAGTTATTGAAAGAGCAACAGGAAAAATTGGGTGTGGAGTACCAGGGAACAATGCTTGTGTTCATGGACATGTTGACGATGACTTTAGCTAATGTAAATGATGCTCCGATTAAACTAAACTCTCTTTACATGGCTAATTTGAGAGTTCCTATCAGCACATTGTACAAGGCCGTCGAGACGCATTACGGGCAACAATTCTTTTACCAGATCCACAAAATATTGGGTTCTGCAGACTTCTTGGGCAATCCCGTTGGGTTGTTCAACACAATCAGCTCTGGTGTTTGGGACATCTTCTACGAACCATATCAGGGTTATATGATGAACGACAGACCACAGGAATTGGGCCTCCACTTGGCGAAGGGTGGATTGAGTTTTGCTAAAAAGACTGTCTTTGGTCTTTCTGACAGTATGGCTAAATTTACTGGGTCCATGGCCAAAGGTTTATCCATCACGCAGGATTTAGAATTTCAAGAGAGACGCAGAATGCAGCAGCGCATGAACGCAAACAAGCGTAATTTGTTATCATCATCGGCACAAACGTTTGCTAATACTATCGGGAGCGGTTTTACAGGTATGGCATTCGATCCCATGACGGGAGCACAGAAGGAAGGGGCTTCAGGATTCTTCAAGGGCTTAGGCAGAGGCATCCTTGGTTTGCCCACGAAGACCGCTATCGGTATTCTTGATTTGACGAGCAACTTATCTCAAGGTGTCAGGAGCACTACAACCGCGTTAGATGTTCCCGCTGCAGCCCGTGTTAGGTTGCCCCGCTATGTGGACTACCATGAGAAGATAATCAAACCTTTTGATTTGAAAGGGTCGCAAGGTCAATACTGGCTCAAGATAGTTGACGGTGGCCTTTACATGAATGACAATTACTTGGCCCACGTAGTGCTTCCCGGTAAGGAATTAGCCGTCTTAATCTCTATGGAGCACATCATAGAGCTAAATATTGGCAAGTTAGAGTCGATGTGGACTACGGACTACAGCGGTATTCAGGGTATCGTGCTACAACGTGGAGGAATCCACATTAAGCTCAAAACCCAATCTGAGTATTTCATTCCTATCGCTAATCCGCAGGAAAGAAAGAGTCTTTACAAGCACATTGCCATTGCTGTGACGGAATACAATAAATATTGCGAAACAGCATTGTAGATATTATTGCTACAAATGAGCGAATGTACTAATCTTTGTAGCTGTGTATTAAAGTTACAATTTTGTTTTAATGGAAAGTGATCTCCTACTTTTTTTGGCAGACTCCTACTCAATAACGATATGCGCTGACAAATTATAAAATTTAATTGATAAAAACGAGAGCATATATTTATTAAAAAAGAAAAACTAAACCCCCTTTGCCATGTGGTGCAACTGTGTAAAAATATTTCTTGCACTAGAGTTTGGTGTCTTTAATGATATATTCACTCTTAAAAAAATTCATGCACTGCGTGTATTCTCTTGATTTGTTCATAAAAAAAGATCAAGTTATGCAATTAATTTTTATATGCTCTCTAATTTCATTATTTCGAAACTAGTCGTAGGCTGCAAAACGGTTTCACCACATCACCATTTCTATATTTTCAGTCCAGGAAACCTGCCGTTCTTCGCATTGCTTTCCTCGAGAAAACTACCCTCTTTTTTCAAAAATCATTTCTAGCCGGAGCTTATGTAGAAGTTTCAAGCACATAGTCTTATTGTTGGGATACTCCACCGGGTCAAGGGGTTGCGCACAGTTCACAGGCACTTGCCTTGACAACGAAGGCTTCGAGAAGGTGGGTGCGGGAAGATGCCCACCATTAGAACGTGCCTCAAAAATTCTGAGGACTGGGCCAGTACGCCTATTTTTGTTTCTATATTTTTTTCATTGTGCATTTTCTATATACAAAATTTCTAGGGTAAAAAAATAAATTATGAAGTTTTGTAGGTACGATGTTATTAAATTTTCGAATCGGTGATGTTTTATATATCAAATTCATACGTCAATTGCAGTCATCGCCAAATTTTTGAAGATTCAAGACAAACATGAACGTTTCTCGAGAAGATGGCAATGATTTCCGCGGCTTAGTTAAAAAAAAAACTATCTCCCGCGTCGTCACATAAACCACTATTGGATGATGCGTCGAATTAGATTTCCTTGTAGCCTTGGTAACTTACGGAGGATGTAATACAAGATACTTTAAATTGGCAGATCAAGTTCTTCCTTAAACAAGGACGGTAAGTTTGAAATTTCGAGAACTCCATTTTTTTCCCGTTGACCTGTGAGTTTCACTGATTCGATAATTGGAAAACTCTTTGATCATGACTTTCAACTGCATATTTTATTATGATCACCAACTTCTGTATTGCTTTGACTGGATTTAAGGTAAATAGAACAAGCTAGCAAGAGCCCTGTAAGAAGAATATATATATATAGAATAATGGTGCAGAGAAAGAAAAGTATGGACTTAAAGTTAAAAATTAGATACCTTCCAGGATAAATATGGATATAGATAATTTATTCAAAAACTATATCACTGAGTAGCCTTGAGAGAAAATCGCCGGAAGAGTTGAGACTTCCCTGCGATCAAACCGTATATTTATCTTTTTTTTTTTTATAGTAGAATCATCTGAAAAATACTTCAATGAATTTTACGTTCCAGCGGATGAATGGCCTCTCTCGCTACCAAAAGCTTCACGTGCACCGCTTCGGCTCCGAAAATTTGCAAAAAAATCCTTTTTTTTTCAGCAGGCAGGAAACTTCGGGGTTGTCCCTATATAAGAAAACTTGGCGATACTGAACGCATTTTGTCAAGACAACCCCCTCTATCCCCACATAGTTTGCAATTTATAGCCCGAAATCGCCCACAGCACCATGATGATAAGCCCAGTTTTGAAGAAGAGTATTACTAGCTTGACCTTACAAAGAAGTTTGGCCACTGCCGCCGCTTCCCAGCCTCGTTTGAAGACTTTCAAGATTTACAGATGGTCCCCGGACCACCCCAGTGAGAAGCCACGCTTGCAGGACTTCCAAGTGGATTTGAACGACTGTGGTCCGATGGTCTTGGATGCTCTGCTAAAGATAAAGAATGAGCAGGATGCCACTTTGACTTTGAGAAGATCGTGCAGAGAAGGTATCTGTGGATCCTGTGCCATGAACATTGGTGGTAGAAACACTTTGGCGTGCTTGTGCAAGATCGACCAGAACGCTAGCAAGGACCTGAAAATCTATCCACTACCCCACATGTACATTGTCAAGGATTTGGTTCCAGATTTGACCAACTTTTACCAACAGTACAAGTCGATTCAACCATATTTGCAAAGAAAGAGCTTCCCAAAGGATGGCAAGGAGGTATTGCAAAGTGTGGCGGATCGTAAGAAGTTGGACGGTCTTTACGAGTGTATTCTATGCGCGTGCTGCTCAACTTCGTGCCCCTCTTATTGGTGGAACCAGGAGCAATATTTGGGTCCGGCTGTTTTGATGCAGGCATACAGGTGGTTGATCGATTCCAGAGACGAGGCTGCCTCCACCAGAAAGGCCATGTTGCAGAACTCGATGTCCATGTACAGATGCCACACCATTATGAACTGTACCAGGACTTGTCCAAAGGGTTTGAACCCTGGTTATGCCATTGCTGAGATGAAAAAGGCGTTGGCCACGGACTAAGCGTAGAACACTGATGGAGGCGCGGGCATATAGCATCGGATGAGGTGGTTTAGATAGCCGCTGTCCGTTTATTATTATTATTATTATTTATTAGTATTTATTTATTATTTATTCAAAATGTTCTATATGAAAAGTTAAAGTAGGTGTGTACGAACCGGAGGGGTGGTGTCGGCGACAGTAGGCATGAAGTTGCAAGATTATAGGCGACAGCTTCCACAGCTGTGTGACGCCTTGCTCCCCTGCGCATTTACGTTGCAGTTACACTACGATGAGCAAGATGACTCGATCCTGGTGCAAACACGGTCACCGACTGGCATTCAAGAGGATGTGGACCATCTTGAGTTCAAGATTTTCTATTCACACGTTTTCGAAGAGCCCCAGCTTCTCGTCAGACCCTGGAGATCCACCACACTCGATGGCATTGCCTCTGTGGAGCCCTGGTACCCGGGCAACGTCTACGATGCCCTTCGCATACCAAGATGGTTCCAACTGGGACTAGATACGGTATCCCATGGGCAAGACAAACAACTGACCGCATGGTACTCCTTCCACGCATGCGATACGGCACATATAGTGGGTGATCGACCGGGGTACATCGAGGGCTACCTGCAGAGATGGGCATCTGTGTTCATTTTCAGTTGGCTTCTTTGAAAAAAAAAAAAATAAACAAGGTAGTACAAACACCAAACGACCAAAGGTGGAAAAAAAAAAGAGAAGTGACAAGCGAACACCTTCCACCCCCCTTCTCCCACTTCCAAATGTCTCAATCGTTTGTCACTGTGAGAAGCCAGGCAATTTCTCTAGAATCCCAAGTGGAATCGCTGTTGGCCCGGTATTCTACATTTGCGCAAACGACCAGTTCGGACCAGACCGCCCAGGAGAAAAGGTTAGACACCCAATTGGAAGAAATTTTAACCCAGGGACAAGACGTAGTGGAGTCGTTGGGCCGCATATGTGATGAAACGCCCAATATATCCGCATCGAAGTTGTCCCAATTGCAACGTCACAGGGAAATTTTGAAAGAGCATTGGCAAAATTTCCGTAATATAAGATCCTCCATCCAGCAGGAGCGCAACAGGCTAAACCTTTTATTTAGTGTCAAGAGCGACATCGCTCAACAGGGTCAAAGGCAGCCGAACGGGGAAGCGGCTCCCGCTGCCTTTGAAGACGACGAGGAGTATTACCGGAGTGAGAACCGTCGTGTGGATGAGTCTCACAACGTCGTGGACAGGCTCATCTCCCAGGCGTGGGAAGCTAGGGACCAGTTCAACTCCCAATCCCACCTTTTGCACAACGGCAGCAACCGGCTTCTGCAGAGTTTACAAAGGGTACCTGGCATCAACCACCTGATTACAAGAATCGGCACGAGGAGGCGTAAGAATGCGTTGGTGATGGCTACGGTAATTGTCATTTGCATCCTACTGCTGTTTTTCTCGTGGTGATGACTGCGTACTGTTGTAAGTATATGCTCTTCGTTCGTAATTAATAAAAAAAAAAAAAAGACAAAGATATGCTATGTGAATTTTTCTGTATCGTTAGTGTTGTCTATGTCTGTTTCTTCTGCACGGCCGCCATCGGCGTGAACGCTGGTGGTGGAGGCGGCGGCGGCGGCGGCGGCGCATCGGCGGTTGTTTGCAGCTGCGAAGAGGCCTCTAAATCGCCCTCAGAGCCAATGAGCGACACAGAGCTCCCGCCAAGGGACGCGGCATCCAAGGAGGGATCTTCCTCGGTAATCGGCGGGATCCCGCCAAAATGCCGTCTCGTCCTTGCCTGAACCGACTTGAACTGGACCGACTGTGGTCTCTCCTGCAACACCGGGTCGGACACGCTGGGCAACGGAGGTTTCTGTACCGCGTCTGCCGCCTCGTATGGTGGTACCTCGTCCTCGTCCTCGTCGTAGGAGAAACTGTTGAAATCCGACTCGGAATCCTTCTTCTCGTGTTTGCCCCACCGCTTGCGCGACCATTTGGGCCTCTTGTACCACATCCCGTACAGAAGGTCTCGGTACGTGGCCAGCGGCCAGTTGACCGGAGACTCGTGACCTTGGTAGATGCAGATGTCGTAGACCAACCCGCCCGTGATGGACCCGAGGAAGGGAGCCACGATCGGCACCCAGAAGAAGTGCCGGTGTTCGATCCACAGCATGTGCCTGTTGAACCCGACCGCATAGAGCGCCAGCCGCGGACCCAGGTCACGTGCCATGTTCATCGCACAACCGGTCTGGTAAGACATCGACGCATTGATCACGTAGATGAGGATGAACATCATCAGCGGGAAAAGTTCCGATGACAGACAGGTGTAAGGGTCCGTCAGCGCGAAGATGCCCACTTGCAGCATCGCCGTGCAGATGTACTCCGAGACAAACTGGCGCGAAGTCGACAGGTACGCCTTTGGGAACACGCAAAACATCGAGGCCACACCTTCCGTCTTCCACCAGACGTCCGGGTACGCCTCCTCGATGACTCTCTTGTAGAAGATGTACAGTATGAGCGCCCCGGCAAACGCCCCGATCAGCTGACCAGCGATGTAGTTGACGATCTTCTTGAAGGGGAACCCGCGGAAGATGAAATTGCTCACGGTCATGGACGGGTTCAAATGCGCACCGGAGATAGCGCTGCCACCGGCGGCAAAATACCCCATGACGCACGCAGACGCCCAGCCGAGCGCCACGTCGTCAAAAGTGCCCCCGCCCGTCGGCGAGACCAGCTGCGTGAAGGTCTGTGCGGTCTGAATCAGCGCACGAGGCGTATTGCTCAGCTCCGCGAGAGCCTCGTCGAAGCCGTCCTGCTGAAGCTTGGCGGCAACGGTCACCTGACAACTCACCGCCGTACCGAACACGATCATCACCATTGTCCCGATGAACTCCGCGAGGAATTCCTTGAGGTAGCCGTGCTTCAGCGAGGACCACTTGTTGATAGGGTGGTACGTCGAGGGGAGCACCGTGGGCGTCTGCGGGTTCTGGTACAGCGTCTTGGGCTTGACCATGAGCGGCACGTTGAGCGCGTGGTTCTGCTGGTCGCCGTATTCGTCCTCACCATGCGACCCGCGGTCTTCGTCCTCGCCGTCGCTGTGTTTGGACCCGCCGTCGTTGTCGTCGCCGCCGCCCCCGTGGGGGCCGTGTCCCGTGGACGTTCGCGAGGGCCTTGCGTCATCGGGATTCAGTATGTTGGACGACACCGTCTGTGTGCGCGAGCGCATATTGTTGCGCGCCCCGTCCATGTGCGGGCGCATGGCGTTCGAGTCCACTCCGGTGGCGATCGCCATCTGCGAGTTGGGGACCACTTCCTGCACGGGGAACTGGTGGCCCTGGCTCATCATGTAGTGCGGAATATACGGGGTATTCGTGTGGGCACGTGAGGTTCTAGTGGTGAAGGGGATAGGTCTGTAGTCCTGCATTTCGTAGTCGTAGTCGCTGCCGCGCGAGCTGGGTGCCCCACTGTGTGCGGTGCTGTGTGCGGTGCTGTGTGCGGTGCTATGCACATTGCTGGGGGCAGCGCTGGGGCTGTTGGCGCGGTGGGCAGAAGTGGTGGTGGTGGCGGCACCGCCTGCAGCAGCACCGGCAGTGGAAGCTTCTGCTTCCGCTGGCGGTGGTACCGGTGGCACTGCGTCAGGATCAGCAAGGAAGTCGTTCATAGCCTGCTGCTGCGTACTCGGGGCCATCTCGAGTGTTGATGAGAGGGAAGTGGGAACAGAGGGAGGGAGAGCAGAGGGAGGGAGAAGAAGTCCCTTCTTGCGCAGAGTCTGTTTGAGGCGATCGTACCTGTATCTTGCGTCGAGTGTAAAAATCTCAAAAGGTGACAACAATGTCACGTGTGGCAGATCTCAGTCGGAGGTGGTGAAGGGG
>PPJZ02000102.1:0-27121 GCA_003705955.2 Zygosaccharomyces kombuchaensis
TTCCGTCGTAGTTAGGGTTAGCCGCCCATATAACATTGCCCATCCAATATAGTAAACACTGTAACCACTGGACAGTGTTTGTCAACACCGTGCTTCCTTGCAGCCGCCTTGCGTTGCTGCCAAGCTACACACACACACTAGTCGGCTGCGACGCTGGTTGGCTGCGCTACTTTGTGCGTAGCTTTGCGCTCTGCTCGGCTGCCACCACGCGGCCCCGGCTCTTAGCACTCCGGCACAGAGTGGCTGACTGCAGCTCCGGGCACAGAACCGGAATACCGCACCAAAGTACAACGCACGCAGAGAACGACCGCAGAACACACGCAGAAACGCCCAACAAACATTACCGGGCTTGTCCCTTCGCGGGAAAAGCGCAACACGCGCAACGCCCTAGCAGCCGTCGAAAGACACACTGATCCAATTTCCCTTTACCCTTTTTTCTCTCTCTCTCTCTGTCTCTTTACTGCGCTGGGCCTCATCAGGTCGGCTCGAGTTATTAACCGTCTTTGATCTTATTATACTCTCGCCAGTGCTAGCTAGATGGGAAAAAGGCCTGGCACTACTACTACAAACACACATACGTTTACATTTACAGAGACAAAGAGCTACATTTTTACCCACGCAGTGTGCCATATTCCCGCACAAAAGATAAGCGATGGGTCCGACTAGAGTATATTGTACATATATATAAAGGCAGTAGGTGGATGGTGCCATTAGAGATTGTTTTGGGTCTTGTCTTTTGGTGTAGGAACAGGAACCCATCGACATGTCGAAAGAAGAGCGTGTTGGGGACAAGGAGTCCTTTAGCAATAGTTCTACGCCGGAGGAGACTCCCGAGGAGGATGAGAACCATTCGTACGCCGAGTCGGTACAGAGCTACGAGGCCCATGGTGGGCCAGCGGATGCAGATGCGGAGGGTCAAGGTGTCACTTCGCAGATGTCGAGGCACCTGACCAACATGCTTTCGGACCAGGACGGTACCGAGCGTCTAGCCGCAATGTCACGTGTGATCTCTACGAAAACCAAGAAGGAGATGCAGAGTTTCGAAGTGAACAAGCTGGATTTCGATCTGCGTGCGTTGCTAAACTACTTGCGTAGTCATGCCATCGAGCAGGGTATTCAGCCAGGTGACTCCGGTGTTGCCTTCAAGGGTGTCACCGCTGTCGGTGTGGATGCATCTGCTGCGTTCTGTCCTTCGATGGAGGAAATGGGTAGAGACTTCCTCAAGCTGCCCGTTCGCATATTCGACTTTATCGCCAGAAGAAGTGAGAACATTGCTCACAGGAACATTATCCAGAACTGTACGGGTGTGGTGGAGTCCGGTGAGATGCTTTTCGTGGTCGGAAGACCCGGTGCCGGTTGTTCGACACTGCTAAAGTGTATCTCTGGTGAAGTGGCCGATTTCGTGTCTCTAGACGGTGAGTTTTCTTACGACGGTCTGGATCAGCATGAGATGATGACGCACTACAAGGGATACGTGATCTACTGTCCCGAGCTGGATTTCCATTTCCCCAAGATCACTGTCAAGGAGACGATTGATTTTGCATTGAAATGTAAGACCCCCCGTGTTAGGGTCGACAACATGACCAGAAAGGAGTACGTGGACAACTTGAGAGACATGTGGTGTACCGTGTTCGGTTTGACACACACTTACGCTACCAAGGTGGGTAATGAAGTCGTCAGAGGTGTCTCTGGTGGTGAAAGAAAGCGTGTCTCGTTGGTTGAAGCGCAGTCGATGATGGCTTCGATCTACTCGTGGGATAATGCCACGAGAGGTCTGGATGCCTCGACTGCCTTGGAGTTTGCTCAGGCCATCAGAACTGCCACCAACATGGTGAACAGTTCTGCCATCGTGTGTATCTACCAGGCTGGTCAGAACATTTACGAGCTGTTTGACAAGGCTACCGTTCTTTACAACGGTAAGCAGATCTACTTTGGCCCTGCTGATGTTGCAGTCCAGTACTTTGAGAAAATGGGCTGGGTGAAGCCACCTAGAATGACCTCTGCCGAGTTCTTGACCTCCGTGACTGTGGATTTCGAAAATAGAACTCTGGAGATCAAGCCAGGCTACGAGGACAAGGTGCCCAAGTCCGGTTCCGAGTTCGAGCAGATGTGGCTCGACTCCGAGGAGTACCAGGAGTTGTTGCGCTACTACGACGACTACCAGTCTCGCCACAATGCCGGTGAGACCAAGGAAAGATTGGAGACCGCCAAGGAGCAGGCCCTGCAATGGGGTCAACGTCACAAATCGCCTTTTGTCGTTAACTACTGGCATCAGGTTTGGTTCTGTATGATGCGTGGATTCCAGAGAGTGAAGGGTGACGACACCTATACCAAGGTTTATCTGTCTTCGTTTTTGATCAAGGGTCTTGTTATCGGTTCGATGTATCACAGAATCGACTCCAAGTCGCAATCTACCACTGAGGGTGCCTACTCTCGTGGTGGTCTACTTTTCTACGTGCTGCTTTTCTGTGCCATTACATCGCTTGCTGAAATTGCTAACTCCTTTGCCACCAGACCTATTATCGTGAAGCAGAGATCGTACTCTATGTACCATATCTCTGCCGAGTCGTTGCAGGAAATTATCACTGAGATGCCTGTCAAGGCTGTTGCCGTCATTATGCTTTCGCTGGTCACCTACTGGATTCCTTACTTGAAGTTCACCGCAGGTGCTTTCTTCCAGTACTTGCTATACCTGTTCACTTTGCAACAGTGTACTTCTTTCATCTTCAAGTTTTGTGCTACTATGACCAAAGATGGTGTCACTGCACACGCTTTCGGTGGTTTGGGTATCCTGATGTTAACTGTCTACGCTGGTTTTGTGTTGCCCATCGGTGAGATGCATCACTGGATCAGATGGTTACATTATGTTAATCCTCTGTGCTACTGTTACGGTTCCCTGATGTCTTTGGAATTTCACAACAGACAGATGCTGTGCTCCAAGTTGGTGCCCAGTGGTCCCGGTTATGAAAACGTGTCCCTCGCCAATCAAATCTGCGACGCTACGGGTGCTATCAAGGGCCGTAAGTACGTGAGTGGTAACACTTACGTGAAGAAGGCTTACCATTTCACCTACAACCACTGCTGGAGAGACTGGGGTATCAACGTCGTCTTGACCTTTGCTTTCATTATGTTCAACGTTGGTATGTCTGAGTTTTTGAAGCCATTGGATGGTGGTGGTGATTTGCTGCTTTACAAGAGAGGTCACATGCCTGACTTTGGTACTGAGAATGCTGATGCAAGGACCGCTACTAGGGAGGAGATGATGGAAGCCCTAAACGGTCCTGGTGTCGATTTGGAAAAAGTCATCGCCGACAAGGATATCTTCACATGGAATCACCTGGACTACATTATTCCTTACGACGGTGCCACCAGACAGCTACTGTGCGATGTGTTTGGTTATGTGAAGCCTGGTAAGATGACTGCCCTGATGGGTGAATCTGGTGCTGGTAAGACTACTTTGTTAAACGTTTTGGCCCAGAGAGTCAACATGGGTACCGTTACTGGTGATGTGTTTGTCAACGCCAAGCCTTTGCCCCAATCTTTCAAGAGATCGTGTGGTTACGTCGCCCAAGCTGATAACCATATGGCTGAATTGTCTGTTAGAGAATCCCTGAGATTTGCCGCTGTGCTAAGACAACCAAAATCTGTCTCCATTGCTGATAAATACGAATATGTGGAGAAGATTTTGCTGTTACTAGGTATGCAGAACTACGCTGAGGCTCTTATTGGTCAGATGGGTAGAGGTTTGAACGTCGAGCAGAGAAAGAAATTGTCCATCGGTGTTGAATTGGTCGCTAAGCCAGCTTTGGTGCTGTTCTTGGATGAACCTACTTCTGGTTTGGATTCTCAATCTGCTTGGTCCATTGTGCAATTCATGAGAGCTTTGGCCGACTCTGGTCAATCCATTTTGTGTACCATTCACCAACCTTCGGCTACTTTGTTTGAACAGTTTGATAGATTATTGCTGCTGAAGAAAGGTGGTAGAATGGTCTACTTTGGTGATATTGGTGAAAACTCTAACACTTTGTTGAGCTACTTCGAGCGTCAAGCCGGTGTGAAATGTGGTGTCTCTGAAAACCCAGCTGAATACATCTTGAATTGTATCGGTGCTGGTGCCACTGCTTCTAGTGCAGCTGATTGGGGTGACTTATGGCTTGAATCTCCAGAATGTAATGCCGCTCACGAGGAAGTGGAAGAGTTGGTCCGTATTCTTCCTGGGAAAGCTACCAATGAGGATCCTGAATTGTGTACCAAATATGCTGCTTCTTACCTCGTCCAATTGAGAATGCTTCACCACAGAACCCAGATGCAATTCTGGAGATCCCCTGTTTACATTAGAGCCAAGTTTTTGGAATGTGTTTCCTGTGCCCTTTTCGTTGGTTTGTCTTATGTTGGTGTCAACCACACTATCGGTGCCGCTATGGAGGCTTTCTCGTCTATTTTCATGTTGCTGTTGATTGCTGTTGCTATGATTAACCAACTTCACGTGTTCGCCTTCCCATCCAGAGAATTGTATGAAGTCAGAGAAGCTGCTTGTAACACTTTCCACTGGTCTGCCCTTTTGCTAATGCACTGTGCTGTCGAGACTATGTGGTCTACTTTGTGTCAGTTCTTATGTTACATTTGTTACTACTGGCCTGCACAATTCAGTGGTCGTGCGTCTCATGCAGGTTTCTTCTTCTTCTTCTACGTGTTGATCTTCCCAATGTACTTTGTCTCGTACGGTTTGTGGATTCTTTACATCTCGCCAGATGTGCCATCTGCATCCATGATTAACTCCAATGTGTTTGCCGCTATGTTGCTGTTCTGTGGTATCTTACAGCCCAGACAGAAGATGCCTGCCTTCTGGAGAAGATTGATGTACAAGACCGGTCCATTCACTTACGTGGTGCAGGCCTTGGCTGCTTGTTTGGTCCATAACAAGAAAGTCGTCTGTGGAGTTCACGAATTTAACCAGATGGACCCACCATCTGGGCAGACTTGCGGTACTTTCTTGAAACAGTACATGACTGACAACGGTGGTTACTTGAACAACCCAGATGCCACTTCCAGTTGTTTATATTGCCCATACACCAAACAGGACGATGTTGTAAAGTATTACAATGTCACTTGGGAACAAAGATGGAGAAATTTTGGTTTCATGTGGGCATACATTGTCTTTAACCTTTGTGCCATGTGCCTTGGTTACTACATCATGAGAGTCAAGGTTTGGTCCTTGGGTGGTTTACTGAACATCAAGAGTTGGATCCCCAAAAAGAAGGACAGACACGAAAAGGATACTACGATCTTCCAAAAGAAGCCCGGCGACGAAAGCAAGGTTCAAAAACAGTAAGTTCCCTGGTTGCACGAGTGGTATTAGAAGATACCCTATATTTTTTGTCTTTTTGTTTTTTTTTCTCATTATCGACACTACTACTACAAGATAACTTTCTCTTTTTTTGTGTCATCCATATTCTGCTGTTCAATCTTTTTCTCTACATATTTTTAAAATTATAAAATTTAATACAATGATTAATATTTATTTTTCTCTTTCTTACCGTAATCTTATTGGTTAGTCTTGACTTGTGTAGATTAGTCCTGTTTGTGTGATGTAGGAAATTTGTTCAACTTCGACCATGTCAAGCAAGACCAAGCGAAGATCCAGAAAAAAACTGCGAAATGAGGAAATCACGTTTCACTAGTGTAATTCAGCATCGGGCGAAGTCCCATTTGCGCAAGGTCATTGTCAATGCTCCACGCTTGAGTGAATTATCAACTAAGGAGTTGAAGGCGATCTCTGAGCTTCCGTTCTTCACACAGGCCCTAATGGAACCCCGCAAACAACAAACTACAAAGAAAAGACAAGCTTACTTGAATAAAAAAATCCCTGCCGTTAGGCTGCAATTTGGTGAAGATCCTCATTACCCTGAATGCATTAAACATACTTTACCCAGGCAGATGCCCAACCCCTTCAAAGCGGCTCAACGTGCTAATCAACATGTTGCCGCTAGGCTGTCAGTGACCAAGCTATTAACCAAAAGTTGGTGCGAACTACGGCATGCTTACGATGCATATACTCAAATGCCAATCTTTGAAGACAGACCCATCATAGGAGGCAAAGAGGATCATCAAAAGCTCGAAGATGAGACGCATTCGTTAGCCGAAGACCAGCGCAAGTTTGAAAGAGATTTCGAGGTGACTATCCCCCACGATGAGTTCCACTCTATTGCTGAGTCCTGGTTTCAGAGCTTGGTGAAAATGGTGAATCTTTTCACTGATGGGGAAGCTCGCGAAGTTTTATGCCATGGGTATCTGAATTCAGAATCTTGCCAACTGGTAGAAGGTTCCATTGCAGGAGATGAAGACGTATTGGTTAGTGGTATCATCGACCATTTGATCTTAGCTCGCAAGGATTGTCACCCGAACAACCGGTTGTTGGCGCCACTGAGACTGGAAAGTTCTGTTGTGAGCAAAAATTGTGAGGACATAGCTTTAGTGTTGGACCAGCTAGAGAGGGCTGAACCGGATCTGAGAAATAAGTACGATATTATTGTAAGCGATGTTAAAACTAGGTCCATGCGCAAAATACCTGGTCAAACGAGTGTTTTAGAGGCCACCAAATTGCAAGTAATGTACTACCGATACTTCGTAGAACTATTGGGCAAAGATCCTTCCATCACTTACGAAAAATTGCTCACAAATGCCAAGAGGCGAGGATTTGATGTGAACAGGTTTGTGGACCCTGCCAAAGTGCTGAGCATGATGGCAACCGATGATCTAATAAGATTGGACATGTATCGTTTAAAAACCGGTGACCCAATAGGGTTTGAGCCCTTTGACAACTGTGACCTGGAAGTTTCAGAAGCTGCAGTCTACGATATGTCTGATTATCAAGATATGATCACAGATGCGAGAGTCATTGAAAAATACAGCGATTTTTTCGAAGCTTGGGCCAAGCCTGTTACATTAAAATATTTTGCCGCCCGTTTGGCTCAGATGTACCATCGCTTGGCGCCCCTCTTATCGGACAAGTTGATGGTGGAATATTATTGTGATGGTGACAACTTTGACAACATTATGTTCGACCATGATCTTGAAACCTTAAAAGCGAGCTGCTTCAGTAGCGCCCAGTTTTGGTTTGGTAAAAGAGAAATCGAGCCGATAAAACCCAATTTGAAGAACTTTCTCACCTACTGCAAGTATTGTGACTACGAACCGGTTTGCTCGTGGAAGAAAGGCGGGAATGAAAAGTGCAAAACACTGGGTAAAGATCTCGCCAAGCTGAGCAACATTTGATATCTATATACGTGACAACAAAATCCAGCATCGTTTCTGGCAGAGTTTTTAAGACTTGCCCGCTTTTGTTATCGCGCGATGTGTGCAAGGACTAAAGTCTCACTAAAACAAATATATCTTGTTATCCCTTTGGAATGTAGCAGGCAGTTTGAGACCGGGATGGCCGATGTACCTGTAACGTCTTTTTAAATCGCCTTCATAAGTAGGACTGAGTTTGATCAGCTGTATGCATACAGTAATCTTTGATCCGTATATGCAACGGCCTTCATGGCCTATCTCCCCAGTCCACTTCCTAGAGAGGGTAGATTGAAGTTTTAAAACTCAATTCTCGACTAAAAAGAGCGAAGTTCGTGAATAAAATATCGTTATTTTCGAGACTAAAGGAATGAGAATACAATACAATGAGGAAAACTCAGACATGTAATTTCCTATATACATTGCCGTGCCATGGACTACTAGCGTTTGTGAGAATAATAAATTATGTAAAGGTTGAGGGGGCTAAGAAGGGGTTACTGCCCTTCCTCTGGCACTAACACTTCGGCCTGCTCCAGCAAATTGCACAAATCTCCAGATTGAGCCATGCTTGTCAAGATATCACACCCACCGACAAACTCTTTGTTAACATATAACTGAGGAATTGTGGGCCACTCACTGTACTCCTTAATACCTTCACGCAACTCAGGATCTTCCAAGACGTTGTAAGCAGCAAATTTGGCTGGATCCACGCCTTGCTGACCCAAGAGGGCAATGGTGGCTCTGGAAAACCCACACTGTGGAAATTCAGGTGTGCCTTTCATGAACAGAACTACTGGAGCGGATCCGATGGCATCTTGGATGGCTGTCCTTGTCTCTGTACTCATAAATAGCAGACTCTGACGCATGAAAGAAGCCCTGGGCAATTGGGTAAGTCTAGGAGCAAGTCTGGAAAACATGGCGATCGATAAATGAAAACTTGGAATGAGTTTGCGACTCAGATGTGTGGACTTTGATGAGAATCATGTAGGTGATGAGATGCATCTACGGCTTTTTAAATCGTTCTTTAAAAATGTCGATGGTCATCGGGGGAAGGGATGCAGCGCATAGATAGTAACGACAGACGGTGAACGGCATCTAAGCTGGTGAAGTGATACAAGGAAAATTTTGGAAAATCGGTAGAATACTCTGAGATAGTTTAGCGCTGAAGGTCTTCTATTAAGACTAGGGAGAATAGACGTGATTTCATATGCTAGTGAAACCTATAGAATTGTGTTATTTTACAGCAATAGGTTGGGCTCGCATGGCGCAGTGGTAGCGCAGCAGATTGCAAATCTGTTGGTCCTTAGTTCGAACCTGAGTGCGAGCTTAATTTTTGGACTCTTGAATTTGGATTTTTTAATGCAAAAAAGAATTATTCAGGAAAGGCCCCTGAGAATTAGTCAAATTTAAAATTTATCGGTCGTGGAAAGGATCAATCATTTGGTTATCTAGTATCGTTGAGCTTCAATTTTTCTCGAGTTTCAAAAATTATTGTGTTTTGCGTATTCACCTCAAGATGGAACCAAAACATTAAAATGAACTACAAGCAGACATTTTTACTCAATTAAGAGTTTGTTAATATGATAGCACTTGTGACACGTTTTGCCCGGCGTGCCACTTGTATTTGGTCATACGGACTGGAATGGAGTATTCACTGAACAATATAGGTCTCTAACGGATCCTAATTTTTTACTGTATTATTATTTTTCATATAATATTATATTAAAATCGATAAGACCTTGCCAAAAATTGGAAACTCTGGTAAAATATCCAACTAATGCATTATGTTAGCCATGGTAGAATGACTTTGTTGCATGTCAACAATATAATGTATCACGTCAGGCTGGCGCTCCAATCCATACACCACGAGATTTTTGAAAAAAGTCGAACTAAGCTGATTGCCTTGCTATATTCTACTGCTTGTCGACTTCACGCTCTCTTCACCAGAAGAGCCAAATAGCAAGCTCCAGGACTTCACAACTACACACTTCGTTCGGGCCCAAAATTGCGTTCTCCCATCTACGCTGAGTTGTTTGGGAAACTCGCTCTTCTTTAAGCGCTAGGAAAAATGCGCGCGCAAATTTGGCCGCACTTTTGTCATCATGTATACAGATAGTCCAGAGAGCTGCTAAAGGCAGCTATTTTCGAGGCATCGACGTCTTTTCGAACAAGAGGCATGTTTTAAACTGCGCAGGGACTCTAGTTCGCCGGCCAATTGCGAACATTAGGCTCTGTTCCTTGTGTTCACGTTCGTTGTTAACGTCAAGAAGCTTATCAGTTAAATTACAGGGAAAAAAAGTCCATCGGCCTTTCCTCGATAAATGAAGTGTATATAAGAACATGTCAAGAATTTTAATCGAATATCTCTTGGGAGTAGTAGTTAGTTGAATCGATCTCAACATACGAATCAATGGTACAGGACATCTCCGAACTGGCGAAAGGCTGGTCTATTGCTGAATGGGTCGACTTTCACTGCAAGTCTGTCCCCAGCGCATCTTTTGATATGCTTTTAAAGTTGCTGAGGTCTCAAAAGACAGCTCCAGAGGATCCAGCATGGATTTCACTTGTTTCAGAGGCTCACTTGGAACAGCAATGGCACGTTTTGCAAAGCAAGTCCTGTAAAGAAAACTTGCCATTATATGGGGTTCCAATTGCTGTCAAGGACAACATAGACGTTTACGGTGTGGCCACCACAGCTGGTTGCCCCTCCTTTGCCTACCAACCCGCGAAGGACTCCAAAGTAGTAGAGTTACTGAGAGATGCAGGTGCGGTGGTCATCGGTAAGACGAACTTGGATCAGTTTGCCACAGGTCTTGTAGGTACCCGCTCACCATATGGTAAGACGCCGTGCACATTCAGTGACAAACACGTATCGGGCGGTTCATCTGCTGGGTCTGGTTCTGTCGTAGCTCGTGGCATTGTACCGCTGGCCCTGGGGACAGATACGGCAGGTTCTGGAAGGGTGCCAGCAGCACTTAATAACCTAATTGGGTTGAAACCAACAAAAGGCGTCTTTTCCTGTCAAGGTGTGGTACCAGCTTGCAAATCGCTAGATTGCGTTTCTATATTTGCCCTCAACTTGTCGGATGCTGAACGTGCATTTAAAGTCATGTGCCAGCCAGATGAATTCAACGACGAGTATTCGAGGGCATTCCAAACCAATCCCTTGCAACGTTACGCCAAGGATGTGCGTGTGGCGATCCCTAGCGAATTGCCCTGGTTTGGGGAGACTGAAAATCCCAAAATATTTGCAAATGCAGTGGAGACTCTAAAATCCATGGGGGCTCAAGTGGTAACCATCGATTTTGAACCTCTGTTAGATTTGGCCCGTTGCCTTTACGAGGGCGCTTGGGTCGCTGAGAGATATGAAGCCACGAAGGAGTTCTTTGATACAAACCCATCGGAAGATTCTCTCGATCCTACGGTGTCATCCATCATTAGATCTGGAGGCAAATATTCTGCCGCAGACGCATTTAAATTCGAATACAAGAGACAGGGCATCCTTAGGAAGGTGGAAGCATTGGTACAGACCATTGATGTGCTGTGTGTGCCCACTTGCCCTCTAAATCCCACTTTCGAACAAGTGGCAGAGGAACCGGTATTAGTCAACTCCAGACAAGGAACTTGGACCAATTTCGTAAATTTGGCGGATATGGCGGCCCTAGCGGTACCAGCAGGATTCAGGCCGGATGGATTGCCTAACGGTATCACATTGATTGGCAAAAAATTCACTGATTATGCTCTTTTGGATTTGGCCAAGAGATTTTTTGATAGTAAATACCCTGGTGGCACCAGAAATTACGGTATCTTCACGCAGAGGCATGTTGGCACCAGCGATGATGATTTGACTGGTCCAGATACGACTCCTTCCCGGTCTATCAAATTAGCGGTTGTTGGCGCTCATCTTAAGGGCTTGCCGCTTCATTGGCAGTTGGAAAAATGTAACGCTACGTACATTTCCTCACCAAATACCGCCCAAAAATACCAGTTATATGCTCTACCCATGACGGGTCCTGTTTTGAAGCCGGGGCTCAGGAGGGTTGGTGAAAAGTCAGGTTCGAACATTCAGCTAGAAGTCTACAGCGTGCCTCTGGAACAATTTGGTACGTTTATGTCGATGGTTCCTGAACCATTGGGTATAGGTTCCGTTGAGTTGGAATCTGGTGAATGGGTTAAATCTTTTATTTGCGAAGAGTCAGGGTATTTGGCTGACGGTTCCGTTGACATTACATCTTTTGGCGGATTTAAAGCGTACGTGGATTACTTGAAAAAACAGGAAACAGAAGTACAACGACCTTTCAAGACAGTGTTAGTGGCAAACAGGGGCGAAATTGCGGTACGAATTATCAAGACTTTGAAGAAATTAAAGATTGGATCGGTAGCTGTTTACTCCGAGCCAGACAAGTACGCTCAGCACGTTCTCGATGCAGACATCGCCATTCCATTGCATGGAGTATCGGCGGCAGAAACATATTTGGATATGGATAAAATTATCAAGGCAGCTAAAGATACAAATACAGAGGCTATCATTCCAGGTTATGGATTCCTTTCTGAAAACGCCGATTTCTCTGACAGATGTGCCGCCGAGGGGATAGTGTTTGTTGGTCCCTCTGGTGATGCTATCAGAAAACTAGGACTTAAGCATTCTGCCAGGGAAATCGCCAAACAAGCCGGAGTTCCCCTTGTGCCCGGCTCCCCTTTGGTGTCTTCGGCTACTGAAGCAAAGAAGATTGCTGCCGAATTGGGATATCCTGTTATGGTTAAATCGACAGCTGGAGGTGGTGGTATTGGCTTGCAAAAGGTCGATTCTGAAGATCAAATCGAACGTGTTTTTGAGACAGTTCAACACCAAGGTAAGGCATTCTTCGGCGACGCTGGCGTTTTTCTGGAAAGATTTGTTGAAAATGCTAGACATGTCGAGATACAAATGATGGGCGACGGTTACGGGAAGGCCATTGCCTTAGGGGAACGTGATTGTTCTCTACAACGCCGTAACCAGAAAGTTGTAGAAGAAACACCTGCTCCCAATTTTACTGAAAAAACCAGGTCAAGAATGAGAAACGCTGCAGAAAGTTTGGGCTCTCTTCTGAAATATAAGTGTGCAGGTACCGTGGAGTTCATTTATGATGAAAAGAGAGACGATTTTTACTTTTTGGAAGTGAACGCAAGATTGCAAGTCGAGCACCCAATTACGGAGGCGGTGACAGGCTTAGACTTGGTTGAGTGGATGTTACGGATCGCCGCAGACCAACCCATGGATTTTGATTCTTCTCACATTAAAGTTACCGGTGCTGCTATAGAGGTACGTTTGTATGCTGAAAATCCCGTGAAAGACTTTAGACCCTCTCCTGGCCAATTGAGCGAGGTTAAATTCCCTGAGTGGGCAAGAGTCGATACTTGGGTTACTAAAGGTACTAGAGTCTCGGCTGAATATGATCCAACCCTAGCCAAGATTATTGTACATGGTGAGAATCGTAATGATGCTATTCTGAAGATGAACAAGGCATTGAATGAAACCGCGGTCTATGGTTGTGTGACAAACCTTGATTACCTGAGATCCATTGTTTCATCAAAAATGTTTAAAGAGGCCAGAGTTGCTACCAAAGTCTTGGACTCCTACGATTATAAACCCTGTGCTTTTGAAATTTTATCGCCTGGTGCTCAAACTAGTATTCAAGATTATCCTGGCAGATTAGGCTATTGGCGTATCGGTGTTCCACCTTCGGGTCCCATGGATAGCTATTCATTCAGATTAGCAAATAGAATCGTAGGCAATAACAGCAAGGCACCTGCCATTGAGATTACATTGACGGGTCCAAAAATTAGATTCCATACGGAGGCGGTCATAGCTATTACCGGCGGAACTACTACATGCCTTTTAAATTGCACCGAAGTCCAGCAGTATCAACCACTTACCGTGAAGAGGGGTGACGAGCTGGCAATTGGAAAATTGACCACAGGTTGTAGGTCTTATTTGGCTATAAGAAGTGGTATTGATGTTCCAGAATATCTAGGATCTAGATCTACTTTCACTTTGGGTGAAATGGGAGGTTACAATGGCAGAGTATTGAAGCTTGGTGATGTTCTGTTCATAAACCAGCCGGAGTTGGAGGCTAGCACATTACCGGGTCCTGAGTATGCACCAGAATCTCCTCCAAAGGAGTTAATACCAAAAATTTCCGTCGACAAGGAGTGGACTATTGGAGTGACTTGCGGACCTCATGGCTCCCCAGATTTCTTCAAAGAGGAGTCTGCCGAACAGTTTTTTAGCGAGACATGGAAAGTTCACTACAACTCGAACAGATTCGGCGTTAGACTAATTGGTCCTAAACCAAAGTGGGCCAGGGTAGATGGTGGAGAAGGTGGCCTGCATCCTTCTAATGCACACGACTACGTTTACTCCTTAGGAGCTTTGAACTTCACTGGTGATGAGCCTGTCATTGTGACTTGCGATGGTCCATCTCTAGGAGGGTTTGTCTGTCAAGCTGTTGTTGCTGAGGCAGAAATGTGGAAGGTCGGACAGGTGAGACCAGGAGACCAAATTAAGTTTGTCCCAATCTCATATGAAGTGGCAAGACAGTTGAAGGAATCCCAAGATCAGGCAATCAGCACTTTTTCCAAAACTGTTTTGAAAACCTTGAATCGGGAATTGGAACTGCCAAAGTTTGAAAATGCAATTTTGGCAGAAATACCTGGGACTTCTGACTTTTCTCCCAAAGTCACTTACAGGCAAGCGGGTGATCGATACATTTTAGTTGAATATGGTGAAAATCAAATGGATTTCAATCTCTCTTACCGTATCAATCGTTTAATTGACCTAGTGGGCAGACATGAAACTGTAGGTATAGTCGAAATGTCCCAAGGTGTAAGATCTGTGTTAATCGAATACGACGGTTACAAGGTAAACCAAAAGGATCTACTGAAAATTTTGATGGCTTACGAGAATGAAATCCACTTTGACAATGACTGGTCCGTCAAATCAAAAATTATTAAATTACCTATGGCATTTGAGGATTCCAAGACGTTGGCATGCGTAACTCGCTACCAAGAAACGATTAGATCTACTGCACCTTGGTTGCCCAACAATGTTGATTTCATTGCTGATGTCAATGGAATTACTCGCGAGGATGTGAGGAACATGCTTTACTCCGCTAGGTTCATGGTCCTTGGTTTGGGTGATGTGTTCTTAAGTTCTCCTTGCGCAGTTCCATTGGATCCACGCCAAAGATTTTTGGGTAGCAAGTACAATCCATCTAGAACTTTCACAGAAAGAGGTGCCGTGGGTCTTGGTGGGATGTATATGTGCATCTATGCAGCTTCCAGTCCCGGGGGTTACCAACTGGTGGGTAGGACGATCCCAATTTGGGATAAGCTTATGCTGAGACCCAACTCTGAAAATCCATGGATGCTATCACCGTTTGATCAGATTGAATTTTATCCAGTCTCCGAGCAAGAGCTGGATGGATTCACGGAGGATTGTGAAAATGGCCAGTTCAGGGTTGACATTGAAGACGGTGTTTTTGACCACAGAGATTATCTGAAATGGGTGCAAGAGAACAGTGAGTCCATTGAAGCATTCCAAGCAAAGCAAATTGGCGAAACATCCGCCGAGTTCGCTAAACTTATACAAGTGGCCAACTCAGAGTTGGAACATGCTCAAAGTAGTAAACCAGAAGTTCAAGAAGATTATCCCGAGGATGCAGAATTTGTTTACTCTGAATATTCTGGTAGGTTTTGGAAGCCAGTTGTGGAGGAAGGTGACTTCGTAAAAGCTGGCCAAAGCCTGATAATTGTGGAAGCCATGAAGACGGAAATGGTTGTTGTGGCTAATAAAGATGGTAAAGTGTTGAAAATCCTACATAAGAATGGTGATGTTGTTGATGCGGGAGATGTTGTGGTTGTTCTCGAGTAATTTGTTATAATAAGTGTAATTTGTTAGTAAGTTTGTTACGTTTTTTAAAATGCTCTTTCTTTAATTTCTAATTAAGTGCTCGCAATGATTAGCATAGAGATGAAAACTTAGATTGTATACGTGAGATTGACTCCTCCTTAATGCAAAGTGACTAGTGAGTAGTACCATGGTCATTTAATTGATCGAACAATGGAGTGGAACTATCGCCAGAATCTCTATGCCCAGAGACCCGGAGGGTACTTGAACCCCCCGAAGATATAGATTTTAAGTCCAGCGAGGCCTTGGCGATCTTCATTCTTTTCAACATGCGCTTCTTTTGCAAAGCAATGGGTAAGTAGGAGACGTAACCCTTCTCATCTGTCTTCAGCAGATTGATTACAGCTATGAGTACCATCCAATAAACGATGTAACTAATAACGGAACCGTAAGTTGCACTGTTGGTCCAGCCGAAGATTGCCGTCAAAACCATCCAGCCACCATCTTTTTCACCATTGCAGCAGTTGACGTGCCACACGGATTTGGAGATATCGTAAGATCCTGGACCGCTGCCGACTTCACTCATATCCTGACCTCCACACTTGTTGATATAATCTTGCAATTCTAGTTGCCACACCCCCTTTGAGAACAACCCAGCGGCGATCATGTAGAGAAAGCAAGTGGCCACCACAAGACAAATCTTGAGTGACAACGATTCGGAGTATTTGAAGAAGAACATCCCAAATATACCGCTGATAGAGGCGGCTGTGAGCATGGATAGTGGAATTGCAGTAAGCGGTTGGTCAATACCCACACCACCGACGAAAACTACCGCTTCCAGACCCTCTCTCAAAGAAGTGATGAAGGGCAGGATAAAAAAAGCGTATTTTTCACTAAAGTTGACTGTCTGGTTGCCATGCGCCTTCAAAAGCATGGATCTGTCGGAATATATAATTGAGGCTAGCTTGACTCTGAACTTCTCCCGCAGTTTCCCAATACGCAAAAAGAACAACCCCATGGCTGATATGATCACTGAGGCTACAATACTCAAAACTCCTTCGTAGATGTGCTCACTGGCGCTCCATAGATCGGTACCGATATTGTAAAATATGACAATAAAGGCCCCTCCTACCAGCATACACAAAACCAAACCGAGTACACCGCCAGAAATTATCTGGATTTTCAATTTCGAATACAATTTAAAATTATCAATCGATTTTGAACGTTCCCTCTCCTCTGGCGACATATCTTGCATCATATCGAAAACTTCCTCTTCCTCCTCTAAGGACAAAGGTGCCAGATCTTCGCCAGCTTGATTACGCCCCATGCTCGTATCGAGTCTCCCCGCATCATCATGAATCGACAATGCCTGCTTTACTATTGCCAATAGAATGGAGATAATCACTATGATCTCAAGAGACTCTCTGAGAAAGATAAAGAATACCTGAAACGAAAAATAACTCTCAAACCCCATTATGCTGATGCAGGCAAATGTGTCCGACTGTCCTACAAAATTGGAGAACAAAACTCTTCGTCTTCTTGATACCTTTTTGTAATCCGAATTATATTACTTTTGCACCTAACTTTTTGAAAAGTATTAATTGTGCCGGTACAATTAACACGTGATATCCTCGAGATGCATCAAATGCTCTTAAGACTTTCCTCTATTTGATGTTGATGTTGGGATTGGCCACCAAGGACATCTTTTGGAGTCGGTGTAGTTGTCTTATGCTGTAGAGGAAGAGCCAGGACATACCAAACAAGCCCGTGGCAGTCACCAAGATAAAGCCGCACGACGTTTCCTCAATAAGGTTCTCGAGGTTCATGCCATACAGGGAACCTAGCCATATTGCCACGCCCAGCGAGAGCATTCCCATGGCAAAACGGATTCCCAAAAGCATCAATTGGTTTCTGTTGGAGTCTAAGATGATGTTGATGATTTCTTCTGTGGTCTTGACGTTGGAGATGGCACCTTCGGCCGTTTGAACGACTTCATCTACATGCGTATAGTAGGTCTCTAGTAACATTTCGATCTCCTCGTGATCATCCTCGCTCCTACATTGTCCCTTCAGCTTGTCCGTGAGATACATTTCACAAAGGACGTCATCTTGTTCCAGGATGTGGTTCAACATCTCTCTGACCAGCACTGCCTTTCTGCGAAAAACTGTCAGCTTCTTATTCTGAACAAGTAAAAATCGTAGCTTTTCCCTAGTGATGCTATATTCCAGGTCTTCGAGTATTCCATTGCTAACGGTCAGAAGAACTTTCATCTCACTAGACATATTAGAGAGCGTTGACACGAAGATGGCCTCCAATGCTCTGAACTCGTAGGGGAAAGTGTCCTTCTTCACACTATCGGCAGCCCGGTTGCTCAACTTCAGTTCCAAATCCTGTATAAAATTCTTGTGTGTTCTCGAGTCCAGAGATATTCCACTGCCCACTGAGTCGAACACTATGACCATGTCAGGCTTTATAAGGGCTCTAATAGTCAAAAGACTTACGAGAATCCCATTGCGTCTCACTAGGAGACTAGGCACCAGATCGTGCTTTCTAGACCTCTCAACCTTTCGCAGGTCTCGAGGCAGCAACTCGTGGCATGCCACTAAATCTTTCCTCTTAATCTCCTCCGGGTAGTATTGGCCGTTGTGGTCGAATAAAGTACATCTTATGGCTCCTGAACCGTAGTTGTAAAGAGCATTATTCCGTTGAATCAGGTTCTTCTGCAACAAAATCGAAGCCTGACTATCACTTTGGCGGAGACAGTTGGATTGGGAAATGCCCCGTACCAAGAAGGGAACCCGACGAGTCACAAGGCGCCACATGGCGTGGTAGGGAACGATTTCTGTATATCGAGTAATGTCTTCGTCGATAAAACGCAAAGCTCATCGACTTTTCTTGAAGGTTGATAAACCATAGTAGTAAGAAAAAAATATATATAATATATAAATGTGTATATACATGCATAGGTCTACACACCCGGTGGGATTGCATAGTTTTGAGATCTGAAAAATTTTTTGGTACAAAAGTACACGTCTTTCCACGTAACGTCTTTGTCAGGCTCGCAAGTGCAGTGGTTTTGCAATCTTATTTCTTCCTCCACTGGGCAGGCCAGGAAATCGGGATGATGGAATCCTAGTCCGTCAAAGAAATGAATTTCAGATCTATCCAGAAATAGAGTAGCCGCAAGGGAGTGAACTGGGGCATCTCCCCATCTTTCATAGTAAAACCCACCACTTTGATCCAAATAATCGAAGTATTTGGTAAAAGCCTCTGATCGCCAAAAGTCCAGTGACCCAATTTCAAAGTTTGACCAAAAGTGGCACAGGTTGTACGTGGCCCCGTCATCATCAGATATATAATTCATCAGATTGTTCTTATGGACCAACTGTGGATTTTCCGCCATAAATTTCTTTGTAGTGGACCACAGCGTTGGGATCGTGGCTTCGTATTCAGAAACCGATATGATGAATCCGTATTTTTTGTTGTTGACTCTCATGAATTTGAACAGGTCGTACTGGATGTCGCAGAATACCGTGATGTCTGTGTCCACTCTCCAATACCAACTGTACTCTGCCAATAGTGGATGGCGAAAGAAAAGACCAGACTGGAACCTGCACATATGCCTGTAAGGCTTGGAACCACCATAAATGACGCCCTCGTCTTTCATCTTTTTCATAGCCACCGCCATCTTGTCCGTATCGATCCATGGAGGTGTGGAAAAGTGCTCTTCGGGGATCTTGCCGTACTTGGCCTTACCAGACACCAAGTTGCTAGTGACACGTATAAATTCATCAGTAAAATCGTCATCATTCAAAAAAACCCAATCGTAATGATATCTATGGTTGAAACGGTCCTCCACATGTCTAATTGTCTTTACCAGACTCCACAGATCTGAGTTTCTTGCTAACGTTACCATCACGGCGCTTTCCTTTACACCATCATCTTCAGGCTGCACAACATCCTGAGATTTATCCGTGTAGGGAATCAAACGCGCCGCTTTATGAGTGTTAGATTCTTTCAATACTTCCAACGCTTTGGAATCTTGCGAAGGTGTGTGCAATATAAACACGAGTGTGAGGAATGCCAGAAACACACAGAACGACACTCTGATCCCACGTCTGTACTTCTTGACCAGAAACGCTGATTTTGGCATTAACCGTTTCTTCTGAACCATTATCATGGCTTCCAATGTGTATCGAGCTTTCAAAAACCTTAATGAAGAACTTTCAAAGAAGACGATATTTCGCCCGTCTGAAATGTATATACTTATCTGGTGTTGTGTTCTTTAAGGCGTTTTGGCGTCGCCTTGCCGGTGAAAAATCCAATTGACCAATTCCAAGTAAGCCACGCGTTTTGGGTGCAACCATCGATCAGAAAGTTCGGTGAATGGATTTGGATAGATCCAGGAATTTGTAGGTTCGGAGTATGGAATTAGAGAGACTGGTAGAGTCAGCTTGCTCCTTAGAGGACCAACCCATTTCAAAGAGGCCCCTCGCATCGATCGTAGCAGGATATGAGGACGGTTCCAAGTTGAGTTCCTCCGTCAGAGTCCCTAATGCAGGGAAAGATTTTACCACACAGTTCATTGTTTCTCATGAAACGTATGTGGCACTCGACGAAGGCAAGGTACGTGTGTGCCATAACTTGGGATCGAGTTCCCAAGAAGGTGAGCTGTATCTCTTCATACATGGATTGGGGGGCAGTCTAGACCAGTTTGAACCGCTTCTGAGACTTATAGATTCCACCGAGCGTCAATTTCTGGCGCTGGATTTGCCCGGGTTTGGCAAGAGCGATGAATGGCAGGAATATTCCATGTTGCAAATTGTGAAAGCGGTCAAAGAAGTTTTGGAAAAATTGGAACAAACACAAAGGCGGCTCGTCATTGTAGGCCATTCCATGGGCTGTTATATGGCAATCCATTTTTACCAGATGTACCATGAGCAACTCGTAATAGACAAACTTACTCTTTTGTCACCTCCTAAGAGGGCCTTGACGGAATTGCAAGGTGGTATGGTGCAATGGGGATTGTGGTTAGGTTACAAGTGGCCCTGGTTGTTTGATTTTTACAGATCATGGTTTGATCAGTCTAGGGGTCTTTCAAGCTCTGGAATTGAAGCGTTCTTCAGCAATGATACCGTTAGCACGACGGGGACGTATAGGAAACTGTGGCAGTTTCACAACAACGTGCAAATCAAGTCGAGGAGTATTTTTGGTTATTTGATCGGCTGGGAACCGGTCAACTGGGATCGAGTGGGAGAGTCCCTGGAGCAAGGATCTACGGGTTTGGTGGTGATGTGCGGTGAGAAGGATGGGGTTACGCCCTGTAAAGACTCCAGGGAAATCATTCTGTCTTTGCGGGGGAATATCGATAAAATACTGGTCGTGATACCACATTGTGGTCACAACGTCTGCTTTGATACGCCAGAAGAGGTTTGCAGATTGTTCCACAGGTACGTGTTATTCGACAATAAATAGCTGGTTAAAAAAAATAATAATATCAAAGATCAAAAAAGGGCATATCCCCCAGCATCGTTACAGTCATCCAAATTACCAGACCTGTAGTAATTCTGCCAAATCAATTCTGCCAGATCTTTCTTCGCCCACCTCGAAAGCCACAGCCTTCCTCACGTCATCACACATGTTGTTGTGGGCACAGGACATCACCATAATATTACCACTAGACTCAATCTCCTTGATATCGCTGCGCAACAACTCCGCGACGTTTGGACGGGAGCCCCTGAATTCCACATGAGGCAAATCGGACTCGCTGAAAAATTTAGTATTAAAGCCCACAACGTCAGCTTTAACCTTAGTTTCCTCTTTGAGTTCAGGCGTCGCTGCATCTTCATGGACTTCGATACCATTTTGCGAATCTTGGGAGCCATCGGAAGGCGTAGATCCGTTTTCATCCAAGGCATACGCAAATCTGTCCCCGCCCTTGTCTAAGTTACGACTTTCGTATCTTGTCACGTAGACGATGGGCTGCACAAAATCGAACTCCTTCAATTTGAGCAATTCCGGAAACAACCATTCAATGCTGTGCCAATGTCTGATGGTCCAGTAGAATTTCAAGAATTTCACTTTAGATTTACCGGCTTCTCTCATTTTGGCGATGTCCTTGACGTACTCGTAAAGACCAACCACACCGTTACCACCGCCAAACATGATCACATGGTCGTAAGCATAAGCGGGTCTGTATTCCCCGTAGAACCCTTCGACGGCAACCCTGGTATAACACATTTGACCTGGGTTGTTGAGCAATTTGCTATAGACTCTCTTGGTGATACCATTCTTAACTCTGATCAAGAACTTTATGTCACCGTTGTCCTCTTGAATCACAGAGAATGGGTGTGACTGGAAGAAATGCCATCCTTCCAAGAAATACATGTAGCCAAAGGATCCTGCACTGGGTTTCTTGAGAGTCAACACAGACGGAATGGTCACCACCAAGATATCTTCAGAGACCAGCCTGATGTGAGCGAGCCTCAACCCAAATTGAGATATCTTCAGGATCCTCATAAACCTGTCGAAGCACCAAACGGCAGCAAGCGGGTAGACATAGGCACCGCAACCCATAGCCACTGTGTGGATCCACGCACCGATTAAGAAGAAGCAGGCAAGAATAATGTGGACATACAAAAACACGTCATAGATCCTCGTTCTAATCATGGGTAAGGTTTGAAACAATATGATACCACCACAAACCATGGCCACCGACCCCCATCTCCACCATGCGGTGTACTTTCTCGTGTGAATCCTATCCAACCAGTACGAGTTCAACAACATGGTAATGGTATGGACAAATAGAGAAAAGATAGTCATACGGGCGAGCCACTTGTGGAATGCATAAAAAGTGGACATCTTCCACCCGGTGAGCCACATCAAGAAATTGTTGCGACCTGCAAACAGATATGTCGGGATCATAATGAACAGCGTAATATAGGCAGAACGAACGGCAATATACCCACATATCTGCTCCCGTTTCTCGGTCCATCTGGTGTCATGGCTGTAGTAACTGTAGTTCACAGATTCTCCAATTACGGCCAGGGCGAAATAGCAGAAAATAGTCAGCGATTCAAATCTCGTGGGAATAACCCCTCCGACAGCGTTCCTAGCGGTATGCTTATTGTTGAACAACGCGGGCATCGTGACGTGTCTCCTCCACATTCTGGACACTGGGTTCCTTGCCATAGCTCTTTTCCACTTCATCGCGACATTGGGCAAAAACCTCGACCCCAAATGGTCAATTGAGCTTACTAAGATCAACAGAGCCCAAAATCCCATGAGACCCGACCCCCACCACAGGGCCCTCTTGGCATTCATTGTACTCAATTCCGACGATTTCTCCGTGTATACGGGGTTCGCACTCACTTTGGTAGCAGCTCTTCGCACAGGAGTAGCAAGACCACGCTTGGCCACACTGGCGATGAGATCGGAAGCTGCAGAACCATTGCCGCCACTAACCTGTTGACGAATGAAGGGCGCTCCGTTAAAATGCATCTCCTCAACTCTGTTCAAATTACACCCTGGATAGTAGAATTAATTGAACAACGTCCATACAGTTAGTCAGCTGCATAAGCGCCATCTTTATATGGCCTAAGCGCTCTCGAGCTATGTACCCGTCCCCACGGTTCTTTCGTACAAAAAAGATGCATTTAGGTATAAACACACTTGGTAGTCGGGCTGCACCCAAAGAATGTAATTCAACTTATTTATTTTGATCCGCAATATCACATCTATTTCCTTCCCGACCTGCTCAGCACACCTAACTTTGTTTCACTTCACATATCTACGCCGTTTCAATCCTTTAGCAGGTCCGGCCAAGGAAAAAAAAAAGGTTTAGTCCAATGCACCCCTGCCAAGGGTTAAAACACTGCAGGAATAAGCTTGCTGGGATGACATGGTAACGAGTGGCTCGAGCAGGACCCTGATTTCCGCTACGGACACTGCACCCGTTTTCTGACGCGCGGAAAATTGCATGCAGGGACTACGCGCCCACACCACTATTTGTGCTGCTCATTAAACCCGGCCGTCCCAGGCAATGCTGCTAGTCGCACATTACCAAGCCCTGCAGAATGCAACTTTGCCACCCACGTAGTGTTTAACCGCAATATCTTATTCCTACATTTCAATGCCTCCTGTCCCTGGTAAAATGTAATTCTGCCCAAGGGACCTCCGTAAGTCAGTGTTGCGCAATTCTTTTAGCCGCTTCAGAACGACACGGGTCCTCCTGCCCAACCGTTTGTCTATGAGGTTGTGCACTTGCGCGCTTGAGTCTGCCAGCAGGACCACCATTGAGAGGTACTGCGGGCACAGCTCCCTCAAACGGTGTTCCGTGGTTGCCGCCTTCAAAATGGTGAGCCTCGTAGGAAAAACGCCGTTCTTGGAAAGTGGCACCCCAAACACTTGCGAAATCTCCGTGATATCCGGGTGCGCTGAGCTACTGCGGGTGGGGAACAAATGCTGCAGAGCCAGGTCGTCGACACTTGCGACGTAGTCCATGATCACTAGGGCAACCAGGTCCTGTAGGTCCCCTTGGCAGGTCCATGCCAAATGACGCTCCAGCCCGGACCGGTTGAAGCTCAGCTGGGAGATCCTCTGCAACTTATGGGAGCGCAAAACGTAGTCGGTAACCATGGACTGCCTCACCCAGACGATGTGATCCATGCGCATGCTGCGAATTGTGGGTCTCTCCAGGAGCACGTCAAACACTTGTTCAGGGTTTAACTTCTTCAGAAGCGCGGTGTTGTCCATCGCCTTGGTGGAATCGGTCAAGTACATGGCCCGCGGCTCCGCAGAGACGCCTGGCACCATGCTCTTGGGCTGCGGCTGTCCGCTTGGCGGTAACTCGAAATCAGCTGACAGCGCCAGGTGCGAGAAGTCCAAGTGGACCAAATTGGTGCATATGCGGAGCAAGTGCAGCAGGTGGCCCAGCGGTAGGTCCTTGGACACAGTGTACTGCATCAATCCTCTGCTAGCGTGTGGGTGGTACGTCGCGGAACCAGAAGAGTTGGAGCGCGAGTGGGCCGCACCGCTCAGGTGCGGCGACGACGCCGGTGACGCATTATTCATCCTCATGCCACCCCTGGGCTTGCGCTGAACTTTGTCCTTGCTGCTCTTCTTGAACTTGGTCCACAGCGATGCCCACCGGCTCTGCGGCACGCCTGCCCCCACCGGCTCCCTGATGCTACTGCTGCCACTGCCACTGCTCAAACTGCTCACACTGCTGTTGGAACGGTACCCTCTGGCAGATCCAGTGGTGCTCCCACTCTCTACCGACACAGCACTGGGCCGCCGACTTCTCGGGGGCGGCGTCACGTGCCTCAATCTCCAGTCTCTCCAGCCCGCCAGCGACGAACTGTCCCCATTCCGCAGCTGCGACAGGTCCAACCGCCTCACCAGCAACCCATTCGCCTCACATTGCCTCAGGCAAGTGACAAACTGGGCCACCCGATACGTAGACGTGAAATGTGGGCGGCTATACAGCGTCTCCTTGGCCGCCTGGTGGAACACTTTGTTCACAAACAGGCATTGCACTAGCGTCGGCTGGTCCTTGCCAGCCTCCAGCATCGACAGAATGTTCGCCACAATCTCTGGCGGCAGTTGGTTGCATCTCTTCGCCTCCGCGCCCTTGCGAGAAGTAACACTGGTTTGGGTCCGGCACCTCCCGATGCGGCCATCTGAGCACGCAATCGTCTTGCAATCCTCCGTTTCAATGGGCATGCTCTTGCTTCTCCTGGATCTCTTCCCTGCTCTACTCTTTCTGATGATTAGAGTTTGGCCGTATATATAACTGTGATCTGGGAGTAAAATTTTAAAAGGGGTTTGCTTCTGCCGCCTGCCAAGGATCGAACAGCGAGCCGACCGGGCCCAAAACAGGCAGCAAGCGACAAGAGATGGTACGGCAGAGGTGTGGAAAAAGAAAGTGGTTTCAGGCCATGGGCTATGTTGCAGGCAACAACTCTCCCAGAGCCCTTAGCTGGTCGCCTCTCCAATGATGCTCGCCGGCACCGGGGCTCTCTATTCCTTCGCAGTGGTTGCAGCTCATCAGCCGTTGCTCGTTCCAAGGTGGGCTTATCAAACCAGGGCCTTGTTTATGAATTTACCAGGAGGGGCGTATATTCAAATACTCTTTTCCTTTTGTTTCCACAAGTAGACAGATGTACACGGCTCTAAGCATTAATAATCTTTACAACGCCGTCTGGGATCTGGAGGGCGACACACAAAGATTGAGAAGGAAAAAAAATTAGAAAAGATTTTATGGGATGGGGTAGACAGACTAACGCACGACTGCAGATCCAAGGGCAAATAACGGGATATGCAAGGGGACAAGATCATGGGGAAATTCAAATACGCAATCGAGCATCACGGTCATTGGAAATACAAAATTTATATACAGATAAAAATTGGCACTATTTTTTGTCGTGCTGTTGCTGCGCCACAGCTTGCTCCCTCTTGCGCTGCTCGTAAAGCTGCTCGACTTCCTGCTGCTTCTCGAGTTGTAGCCTGACCTGCTCCTCAGGGGAGGGGATGTTCCCCTCCACGTAGTCCTTTAGAGTAAAAGTCTGACCACCCATCTGTTCCTGCTGCAGCTTGATCTTCTCCTTCTCCTCCTCGATGAGTTGCATGAAGCGTAGGTAGTTCTTTTCGCCCTCCTCGCGGATGGTATCGAGCGGGAACTTTACCTGGCTGCCCGCCGTCGGGGAAAGCATCTTGAGGGCCCAGTTGCTGTTGTTTTTAGCGCGTTGCTCAGCAACGAACTTTGCTTTTAGCTTCTCCACACGCTGGGCGAATTCCAGCGGGATGTTTTGCTTGTCGTGGAAGCTGGCGAGGACGGGTCTCACGTCGCTCACCTGCTGGGTGGCGAGGTACTCGAGGAAGGGGATCAGCTGTAGGAGGCGGTCGTCCGGACGGCCGTCCCATGGCTCGGTGGGGATGGCGTTTTCCGGTTGGAGTTTGTAGGAGTTGGGGTCTGTATCGATGATGACGACTTTGCCCGGATCTCTGTTGAGCTTGGAGAGGTCTTTGATGTGAATGCCGTCCCTGTAGACGCAGTGCTCTTTGTAAAGGTTATAGGAGATGAAGGCGTGAATTGGGTCTAGTTTTTCGCAGATCTTCTCCGAGTACATCATGTAGTTGGAGGAGAACAGCACGATCTCGTAGTATTGGGACAGGTAGCCCAGGAAGTAGTCGCAGCCGGGCCGCTTGGCGGTTCTCCAGCCGTACTTCTGGGACCACTCGCTGTGGACCAGGAGGTCCTCCAGAGTGAGCACCAGAGTCAAGGGTCTTTGGTATGGCGGCGGGGGAGAGGGGGGCAACAGCTCTTCAAAGGGCGGTTCTTGGAAATAGCTAAACATGCTGCGCACACGGGCAGTGAACCTTTGGTACATCAGTGCGGGGGTGTACCCATTCTCTATACCTTGTGTGACGTCCTTGGACTCCTCCGGCTCCCAATCTCTGGTCAGGTAGAGCCCGGCACCGGCCATCGAGGCAAACGTGAAGATGTAGAACCAGTTGGCATAGCGTTCGCGCTTGATATCCGTGGACGTCTGCCTCTTTCTGCGCTTCTTCTTCTCGCCACCACTTTGCTCGCTCTCGGATTTCTTGCTTTCACCTTCCTTGGAAGAATCTTCCAGATCAAAGCCAGCCTTGGCAAGTAAATCGTCGTTCAAAACCGACTGTGGTTTCTGATCCCCATCTTTTTTTTGCAATTGGAAACGGGACGTGTGAAGGCCCTGACGGGGGGCGGCAGCGCCCAAAGCGGGGAGTGCCAGCCTTGTGGGGCCCACCAAGCGGCCCACCAACCTCGTGGAAGGTCTCAGGGCAAACATTTTGATCTTAATTGTCGGCTATTTGTTCGTAGTTTGGTCGAAAAGTTTGCAACTACTCATTTTTTTTTTTTTTCTCTTCCCTTCACTTTGAAAAATAAAAATTAAATTTTAA
>PPJZ02000103.1:0-26248 GCA_003705955.2 Zygosaccharomyces kombuchaensis
GGGGGGGGGGGGGTGGGAGCGGCAGCGGCAGCGGCAGCGGCAGCAGCAGCTGCTGCTGCTGCTGCGGCCGGCACCGCTGCTGGTACTCCTACTGCTGGCACCGCCGCTGGCACCGCCGCTGGCACCGCTGCTCCCACCGCTGCTCCCACCGGCGCCGGCGGAAACACCAGCGCAGGCAGCACGTACGGCCTCTGCGGCTCCTCCAGGCTCGATAGCAGGTGCTGGATCGAAGGCAGCTCGGTGTTGCTCATGCTCGCCTCCCCCATGCCCCCATCCAAATCCCCCCATTATCTTCGTTATATAGTAAATCCCAGTAAATCCCCAAGGGCAACCAACACCATTTACGGCTGTCGAACCTTCCACACTGCAGCCGACAATGCATCGAGTATTCGCGATTGTATGGACATTTCGCTGGCACACCTTCCAGTTGTGGAAGGGCCGCAACGCATCATATAATATAGCCATCACAAAGGGCACACGGCGATAATGCGGCACGCAATGTCTGGTGAGCCATAATGGGGCTACGGAAGAATACGGGAAATGACTACTCCCTCGCAAGGGGCCACGCAATATGGAAGGTTCACTCGTTCGGATAGAACAGTTTGTTCCAATGTGGTCTTTTGCCCCTGCTGGCTCGAACGTCGAGAACAAAGGCTGATAAAGTTTTGCCATTCAAAGAAGTGCGAACGACAGGCAGAGAGACGCAAGAGAAAAAGAGACGAAAGAAGAAGTGGGAGTAGCGATCCAGCATTCATCAGTAGCATATCAGGACCGTGACGGAATATGCTTAGTAGATTTGGACTAAGACGGTGTGGTAACGGAGTGAGGCTGGTTCACAGCTCTGCGAGGGTCGGGTTTGGCCATGGGGGTCGCAAGCAGCAGCAGCAGCAGCAGCAGGGTGATAAGGATGGCAAGGACAAGAAGGACCACGGCAAGGACGAGAAGGGCCAGGGCCAGGGCCAGGGCCAGGGCAAGAAACCCCAGGGTGACCTCGCAAGCTATTTCAAGTCCAAGGAGTTCGCCAGGACGATGTACTGGACCATCGGCTCTGTGATCCTCATAGACCTGCTGAGCCCCTCAGCGCAGGAGGCAGAGCAGGACACGCTCACGTTCCAGGAGTTCAAGACGAAATATCTGGAAAAGGGACTCGTCAAGAAACTGTACGTGGTCAACAAGTTCCTCGTGGAGGCCGAACTGCTTCCGCAGGCGGTCAACCAGGCCTCTGGGATCTCTGGGGCGTTCCAGCAGAACCCCGTGGTGGCGTTCACCATAGGATCGGTGGACGTGTTCGAGGAACAGATGGAGTCGTTGCAGGACAAGCTGCACATCCCCCCGGACGAGCGCATACCGGTCACATACGTGGACAGGGCGTCGTTCCTGCAGTACCTGTTCCCCTTCGTGCCCACGGTCATCCTGCTAGGCGGGCTGTGGTTCATCACGAAGAAGATGACTGGCGGAGCCGGGTCTGGCTCCGGCGCAGGCGGGCTTGGGGGCATGTTTGGCGTGGGCAAGTCGCGGGCCAAGCTGTTCAACCAGGAAACGGATATCAAAGTGTCGTTTAGGGATGTCGCCGGCTGCAAGGAGGCCAAGGGAGAGATCATGGAGTTTGTGCATTTCTTGAAGCAGCCACAGCGGTACACTGCGCTGGGGGCCAAGATCCCGCGTGGTGCCATCCTGTCGGGACCGCCAGGAACCGGTAAGACGCTGTTGGCCAAGGCCACGGCCGGTGAGGCAGGCGTCCCCTTCCTCTCCGTGTCAGGGTCCGAGTTCGTCGAGATGTTCGTCGGCGTGGGGGCCTCCAGAGTGCGTGACATGTTCGAGCAGGCCCGCCAGATGGCCCCCAGCATCATCTTCATCGATGAGATTGACGCCATCGGCAAAGAGAGGGGCAAAGGCGGCGCCATGGGCGGTTCCAACGACGAAAGAGAGGCCACGTTGAACCAGCTGCTGGTCGAGATGGACGGCTTTGGCACTTCGGATCAGGTCGTGGTGCTTGCCGGCACCAACAGGCCCGACGTGCTGGACCCGGCACTTATGAGGCCGGGCAGGTTCGACAGGCACATCCAAATCGACGCGCCCGACATCGAGGGCCGCAAGGCTATATACCTGGTCCACCTACGCTCGCTGAACTTGGACCCGGAGTACACCCACTCAGACGCCAAACGTGAGGATTTGGCGGGCAAATTGGGTGCACTGACGCCCGGGTTCGCCGGCGCTGACATCGCCAACGCCTGCAACGAGGCCGCCCTGATCGCTGCGAGGCACAACGACCCGCACATCAAGCTGTCGCATTTTGAACAGGCCATCGAAAGAGTCATTGCCGGGCTCGAGAAAAAATCAAAGGTGCTCTCGCCAGATGAGAAGCGCACCGTGGCTTACCACGAGGCCGGCCACGCCGTGTGCGGGTGGTTCCTACAGTTTGCAGACCCCTTGCTCAAAGTCAGCATCATCCCGCGTGGACAGGGCGCTCTGGGATATGCGCAGTACCTGCCCGGTGACCAGTATCTGATCAGTGAGGAGCAGTTCCAGCACAGAATGATCATGGCACTTGGTGGGCGTGTTTCTGAAGAGCTACATTTCCCCACTGTCACGAGTGGTGCCCACGACGATTTCAAGAAAGTCACCCAGATGGCAGAAGCCATGGTCACCTCGTTGGGCATGTCAAGAAAGATCGGATATCTGTCGTACGACCAAGACGAGGGCGGATTTCAGGTAAACAAACCCTTCAGCGAGAGAACCGCAAGAAATATCGATTCGGAGGTAAAGAGGATCGTCAACGAAGCGCACGCCAAATGCAAGGCCCTGCTCTCGTCCAAGCTGGGCAATGTGGACAAAGTCGCACAGGAACTGTTGACCAGGGAGGCCATCACTAGAGAGGACATGATCCGCCTCTTGGGGCCCCGTCCCTTCCCAGAGAGAAACGAGGCATTTGAGAAGTACCTTGATCCCAACCCCAAAAATGCTTAAGCCTGTAAATAAACACACACACATATATACGTAATTTTAAAACGTCTCCTCGTCGATGATCAAATTTTCCGCTGCAACACCGTCGTTATCACCAGCGCCGCCCATCGGTACCTCCTTGGACTCCTCTGCGGCGACTTCGAAGCCTTCCTCTGTGGCATACAAGATCTGCTGCACTTTGCTTAAGAACTTGCTCAATTCTGCACCGTCTGTGCTGTAGACACCTTCGCTGATCAGGTCCTGCGACGACTGCACCAGGATTTCGATGTCTCTCAGCTTGCCAAAATAGAAATCGCGTTCTCGTTCGAGGATGGCCGTCGCCTCTCTATACGTTTCCACCTCTTTGTTCAATTGCAGGATTTGATCCTGCGCCTGTGACAGTTGCACACTCGAAACCCTTCTATCGCTGGACACGCTCGAAACCCTTCTATCACCGGGAATACTTTTGCCCCTCTTGGCGACGCTTATCGAGCCAACTGCCGTTCCAGCGGAGGAGGAAAGTCCTGCCGTAGTCGTCGTCACTGGTCTATGTTTCCTCCTGGCGTTAGCGTCGTAAGGTGTCTCGTCTTTGTTCTGCAGCCAGTACTTCTTGAGCCATTGGAGAAACTCGAGGTTATCCTGGAACCTGCACCGGATCAGCTTGTCCACCAGCACCGTCTTTTCGATGTTGTGCCTGGTGAAGCAGCTCTGTAGCACTTTGAAATTCGTTTGGAACTCGTATTCAGCCGTAGCATTGAACTTGACCCTGTGCATCGGGATGTCCCCATAGATCGAGTCCATTATCTGGCAGTATGCGGCGCCCGTGCCGCATTCTTCGACCTTCTTGTAATTGAGGTCTAGCAGCTGGTTCAGCCAGTTGAGCAGTTCTGTACGTGATTCTCCAATGCCACTCATGGTGAGGCCGTCGAGACGCCGAAATGTGGGTTTCAAGCGTTAGTTGTGTGCAAGTGCTTTTCGTTTCCGGCGCGCGCATAGAGAGAGTTAGATACATATCATATAAAATCACAACTTCTCCTCTTTAATTAAAGATCCCTGTGCATACAGATCGTAAAGCACCTTGTGGAAATACTTGGTGGCTGCAGGCCTCTTGACCTTCAAAGTCGGCGTCACCAAACCGTTTTCCACCGTGAACGGTTCGATGGCCACATAGACGTTGTGGAGCCTCTCGAAACCTTGCAAGTTCTGCGACGCCAAACTGTTCATGATGCGTAGGAAGTCCCTCTTGATTTTAATATTGTCATTGATTGCCTTCGCCAATTTATCACCTTGCAGGGAGGCTATGCTACCGTGCTTGTGGGCCAGAGTGTCCTTGACTACCTCCTCGTTGATGCCCACGACGCCCACCAAATAAGTGCGGAGGGAATCGCCATAGGCAAAGACTTGCGACACGAGTGGACACGACGACAGGTACAGGTTTTGCACTTTCTCCGGAGCGATGTACTCACCTTGTGCCATTTTGAAGTAGTTTTTCACACGGTCAACGATTCTGAGCAGCCCAATTTCGTCGATGGAGACCACATCGCCCGTGGAGAACCATCCGTTGTCGTCAAGGGCAGCCTTGGTCTCCTCCGGTCTCTCGAAATATTCTCTGAACACCTGGGGACCGCGGATCTGCAGTTCGCCCTTGCCGTTCTCGTTGGCATAGTACCCCATGGTGGGTACAGATTTCAACCTCACTTCACAGGTGAACCCGACGGGGCCCACACTACCCGTGGGAACATCGAACTGCTCACCAAAGCACATCCCGGCAAACGATTCTGTCAGACCGTATCCCTGTCTCACCTGGACCCCCAGTGCACTGTTCAAGAACTTTAGAGTGCTCGCAGAGATGGGCGCTGAGCCCGTAAGTACAAGGCTGGCGTTTTCCAGCCCGAAGGAGGCACGAAATTGATCCGTGAGACCCTGCGGGAACTTGCTGCCCTTGAACCTTAATTTCTTGAGCGCTTGATTGATGGCCTGTTCGAATCTCGTCAGGATACGGGGCACCAGCGCAACGTAGTCCGGCTTGAGAACTTTCAAATCCTCTACGAGGTTCGTCGGGCAAGGAGAGTGCAGAAACGCGACGGACGCGCCCGTGGCCAAGTCGTGGGCCAAGAATTCTCTCTGGAAGATGTGTGCCAGCGGTAGGAAGCACATAGAACGGACAAAGTCACTGCCGGGTTTCCTGATGCTAACCACAGACATACACCCGACCAAACCTGAGGTCGCATTCTGCTGAGGAATCACCACCCCCTTGGGCACACCTGTGGTGCCAGAGGTGAACGAAATCGTGTAGACCGACTCCAACGTCGGTGGTATCGTAGGTACTTGCACAGTTGCGCCAATGCTTTCGACCTGTGACAGACAATGGAATGAGATCTCCTCGTCATTGGCGTTGTGCCTCCTGGGCAGTAACGAATCGTTCAGCGTGTGCAATTCGGACTCCGTCAACTCATCAAGGCAGACCAGCGTGTTGACGTATCTCAAATCTTTGAGCACGCTGATCACCTTAGAGAGGGTCTCCCTGGCAAACAGTAAAACGGGCGAACGGGTCAAGTTCAAGATGTACTCAGATGCCTCGGGCCCCAAGGTCTCGTAAAGAGCCGTGCTCGTAAGCGAATAAGCCTGGCATGCGAGGTCCGCTAGCACCCACTCGACCCGGTTGTACGACAAAATGGCCACCACGAAATCGTTGGCCCCAAGCGATTGGCAGCGTTTCACATTTACCAGTGACATGATACCGCTGCCAATGTTCCGTGATCTCTGCTCCACCTGGGCATAGCTCTGGTACTCATAGTGGCTCGCATACTGCCCCGTCTCAGCGTCCAGCGCTCTCGTACCAAGGCAGTCGTTGTCCGGCCACAGTCTCGTGCAGAGCATAAAATGGTGGTAGATACTGGGTAATGAGATGTCGAGGCAGCTAACGCGACTTTCAGGGGATAGCACGCTCCGGTACACGGGGCCAAACCCTTCTTCCTGCGAATTTGCCACCACACAGGTCTGGTGTTTCGTCAACTCCTCCTGATCCAGGTACTGCGTCAAAGGGCACAGCTGTATCAATTTCTCCAAATACTGGTCTGAACCTCTCTCGTACGGTGACAGCTGTCTCTTAGCTTCAGCATACCGCGGATCCGTATCCACTAGATCGCTGACCGTGAAGTACTTGGCTGATTTACGCATTGATTGTTCCTAGGTCACTGGGAGAGGAGGTGGGATGAGGAAGTCGGTTTTCGAGACTATGCTATCCTCATATATATATATATATATATATATGCCCCAAGAACCGCTCACGACAACCCCGCCTTGTCCTCCGTTCGACGTGACATGACACTTCCCCGCGCATGTCACTGGCCGCCTTTCAAGCATAATACGTCTGGCATGCCGGATATTTAATTCTTTTTATTCATTATATACTTACTATCAAGTTTAAGTTATTCCGTAGTCAAGGCAATTTTATTTTATTGTTGTTTAAAACTTATCAATATCAATATCTGAAAAAATAATGAAATACGTGTTATACGTAAATAAATAAAAAAAATTAAAAAAATAAAAAATTATAAATAATAGGCAATGCCAGAGACTAGAAACTCATCACAATGGTGGCACATTACCTTAAACCAATTTAGCCCAGGCATGCCAGACTAATAAGTTCACTCCAGCATTGGAAGGCAGGAGCACTGAGCTGGGCTTTTACTCGGACAATGGTCAGGTTGGCAAAAAAAAAAAAAAAAAGGTCCATGCTGTATACAACGTCTTTCTAGCCTCTTCCAACTCAATTTTGGCATAGCGTCTGGAACGAAATGCTAGTTAGGCTGTGGCTCTCAAACCGCCACCGTCTCCTGCCTGCTGAACTCAACCACTAGTGGCTTGCCAAAGAAGGGCTCATTGTTCAGCGAGAGCAGTGCCAAGTTCGACTCGTCCACAGTACGCATCGTGATAAAGGCCTGGCCCCTTTGTCTCCTAACATTGACACTAACTTTGATCACTTCCCCGTAAGTCGCAAACAGCAGGTACAGCTGCGTTCTGAGCCTCTCAGAGCCGACGTGGTCACTCAGGTTGTGCACATAGAGAGTCCTCTGAGGAGTATGACTTAGTTTGGGTTTCTTCTTGACGGGTTCAACCATGCCTGGGCATATGTATGGTTGTCTTTCGTTCGTGCGTTCTTCTGTTTTGTCAGTTTATTAAGGTTTTTCGTCAAGTCCAAAATCGCTCCATACGCAGATCAACCAGCTTGGCTCACTCCTGTGTGAGCTTCAAAACGTCCTCGAAGGCATCTGTAACTACGTCTGGCACTCCAGGCCCCTTGGCTATCCCTATTCCCCCGAGTGAAACCTTACCCTTGTATTCTTGTAGTACTTGTGACTCGAGTTGGTTTTGCCAGTCGTTGTAGCCGACGAAAAAATGGGGCAGGCAGTCTTTGGCGGTGACAAACTCCCAGGAACCAGCCTCCAGATCTTCGTTGGAAATTCCTAGGTGGTTATGGAGGGCATACTTGGCAGCGCAGATTGTGGTTTCCTTTGATTGTGCGCTTGTGCTGTGGTTTAAGTGATGACCGCCCAGCATGACGGTTAGCTTGGTGTAATCTTCCCTCTTCCTCGATCCGAAGAAGCTGGAACTGGTGTAAATCGGCTTATAGGCCTTGTAGTTCTTCTCGATTACTGAGTCAAAGATGACACCTAGCAAATTTTCCACATTTTCGTCGCACTGCGGGACTAGGTAGCCAAATCCTTGCTGTTCCTTCAGCAGCACGTCCTTGCCAGGCAAGTAATAATTCACTAATAAGACGGTGTTAGAGCTTGCACGGCTCACAAGCTCCGACAACGGCTTACTCTGCTGTGCAAATAGGGGCTCCCACTGAGACGGGTTCGTCGTTAAGCGCAGGTGGTCGAATTCGCCAGACAATTGGCCGTCGCCCGCGTTGACCGTTACGAGGTTGCTCAATCTGCCCAAATTGATCTTGACCACTTTGTTGCCTGTGAAAACTTCGACATTGGGCCACTTGGCGATCTCTTGGCTCACAGTTTTGGTGAACGTCTCCAACCCTCCAGAAAGGCCAATCATGGAGTATTTGCCAAAATCTTTGCACAACCTACCCAATTCGTATTTGTCTTTCTCGAACACATCCTGGTACAATGAGATAACCGGAGTGAGCCCAGATGGTGTTAGCTGTCTCCGGCGGGCATTTTTGGTCATCTTGACGCCCCTAAGTATCGATCCGTATTTGGCCTCGTAATCGACCATGGAGCTCATGACTTTCTTGGCGCTCAATTGTCTCACGTCGTCAGCATATATGCCGTGGAAGACCGCACTCACCAGATTAGTCGACACAGACTCGTTCCCAAACCGTCTGCTGATGAAGGAATGGACGCTCTCATCTCCATGAGGTCTACCCGCCGCGCTTCTCATACGCTCACCAATAAGCCCTGAAAACAACCCTTTGCTCAGAGGGTTGAGGATAAATTTGAGAAACGTAATGATGGAATTGGGTACTTGCACCAAGTTGTCGTTGGGATCTAATAGAAATTTCCTGTTGGCCTTCGACCTCTTTTCCACGTATTGTATGACTGATTGGCGCTTTAAATCTCGTAAAATGTCTGCCATTAGCACTGTACCGTCAGAGATGCCTCTTAGCGTCCGTGGACCCTGCTCCAACATTATGTGATCTCCATTCTTGTCCTTAGTATCCAAAGAATGGATCCAACCACCGGTTCTCGGTTGGCATTCGAACAGCGTTATTTGGACGTCAGGTCTCAATTTAGCGAGAAAATATGTGAAAGTTAACCCAGAGATGCCACCTCCAACCACACCAACTCGGGCATTAGCCGGCAGATTCTTCAATGGCCCCAACATCTTGCTTAATTTTGTCGATTTCAAAAGTCGTCAGCGTTTCTGGTGGTTAAAAGTTGAGATTTTTATGTATCAATCGACATCCAACCACATACGAGCTGTATTGAACTGAAAACAGAATAAAAAAAAAAAAGAAGAGCGAACATATATATATATATATATTGTTACCTCTTAACGCCCAAAGACTTTTCTCGAGATGCCCTGATTGAGCTCAATTTCCATGAGTTTTGGTCCTTGGAGAATTTATTATGCAGAGGAGTAATCTTCGCCTTTTTCCTCGACTCACTTTGACCATCTGCGACCTTGTAAAAGTGCGGTGCAGCTTCCAACAACCAGTTGGGATCTATGGCCGTGACCTGAGACATGTACTCTCGAGTAGTGAGGAGCAGAGTATGATAAATGACATATTCATACTCCTTGCCATACAGGGAACTTGAAGGGTGGATGGTGACGGCGGTTTCTCCAGAAATGGTCTTGTAACCTACTTGTGAATCCCTCTTGGAGGCATTCATGAAGAACCCAGATACTAAGGTCCTTCTGATGACATCTGGATCACCATGACAGCTTACAATTGGCAGCCGAAGTTTTCTGAATATGGTGCATAACTGGTTCTTGATATCTCGGGCACGCTTCAACTGTCTGTAATGAAGGTAGTTGTTTGTGCAAAATTGTTCAGTGCAGTGAGCTAGCTGCCAACGGTTGTAAACATTTAAAAGAGTCAAATGGTCACCATAAGGGTGATGAAACCTCACTTTTTTGTTGTCTGCGTCCTGTTGTTTGTCCTTGGGTCGGTAAAACACACTTTGCACAGAAAGCATTGATATAATAGTAATTATTTCTTCAGAACAATTGTTTGTCACAGAGGAGAGTAATGCCCTAGACAGTGTGGGTTCTGTGGGGAACTGAGACATCCGCAAGCCTAGCTTGGTCAAATATCCGTCGTTCCCCAATGCTTCCAAATTAAATAGCTCTCCTAGGGCACGTAACAACAAATTCCTTGGTGGAGGGTCCATGAAGTCAAAATGTAGCAAGTCGTTGATCCCCATAGCTTTCAAAAGTAAAATCGTATGGGACAAATTTTGGCGTTGAATTTCAGGGACCGTATTGGGCAGCATTTCGTCACGGAACGCAGATGCTGTGTAAAGCCTATAACACTTACCTGGACCCGTACGGCCAGCTCTACCTTTCCTTTGGTTTGCCTGCGCTTGAGAGATCGGCGACACGACTAATTGCTCCATACCGACCCTTGAATTATAAGTATTGATTTTGGCAAACCCAGGATCAATCACATAGTAAATTCCATCGATAGTAATGGAGGTCTCAGCAATGTTAGTGGCAAAAACCACTTTTCTCGAACCCTCTGGCGTTGGATCAAAAATCTTGGATTGGACTTCACTCGGCAGCGCAGAGTAAACGGGTAATATGAGTAATTCGTTAATGCTATTCCCTAAATTCTTAACCCTCTGATACAAAATTTCACAGCACGTATCAATTTCTTCTTGGCCGGTGAGAAATACTAAAATGTCACCAACACCTTCATTTATGTGAATCTGCATCACACAATCCAGAGCCGCTTCCAAATAATCCATTTGAGGTTCCTGAGAGTACAAAACGTCCACAGGAAAAGTCTTCCCTGGTATGTGTTTCACGGGACAATTGTTAAAATACTTTGAAAATTTGACAGAGTCTAACGTGGCGGAGGTCACTATCACCTTTAAATCGGGCCTTCTAATAGCTGCCTGCTTTAAAAGAGCAAATAAAACGTCCGTGGCCACAGTCCTTTCGTGTGCTTCATCAAGCATGACTACAGAATACCGTGACATTTCAGGATCTAGCAGGGCCTCCCTTTGTAGCATACCATCTGTCATGTATTTGATTCGGGTCTTCAGATTAGTCCTATCCTCGAACCTAATAGTATAACCAACTTCATCTCCCACTTTGCAACCATATTCGCCCGCCACTCTTTCTGCCACTGATACTGCAGCAACTCTTCTTGGTTGTGTACAGCCAATAATGCCCCGTTCGGCAAAACCGACCTCGTTGAGGTATTGCGTTATCTGAGTTGTTTTACCTGAGCCTGTCTCACCCACAATGACCAAGAATTGATTATCTTTGACGGCTTGGACCAATTCATCTCGCATGCCATAAACGGGCAAAGACTTTCTTTGCACACTTAGGGGTAATGAAGTTCTTTTCCCAAACTTAATACCTACTTCCATCCTACTTTTTTCCCATGCGCTGAGTGCCAATTTTTGACACATATAGCTCACATCCTTTTTATTCCCCGCAGTGTCCATCGTGGGATCTCCTACAGCCTGCTTTCGGCGAATCTGCCGCTCAATCTCTTTCTTCCTCTGGGCTTTTTCCTCCCTGTGTGTTTTCATAAGACCAGAACCACTAATAGCTACCCTATTCATGGAGCCCTTAGGAACTTTGGCAATTTTAGGAGGCTCATACATTTTGGTACTTTTATCAGTCTCACCTTTCAAAAAAGTAGGCCCATCCTCTGTGTTCAGTTCTACATCAAGCTCCTCATTTGGACGTGTATTCTTCTGTGGATCCTCTGAGCTGCCTTTATTTGGCTGGTTTAACTCAGGATAGTCCTCAGCTGAAGCGGCACCACTGGCAATCAGCTGTCTAATTTCCCATCGTTCAGGCGACGTCAGAGGTCGCCTCTGTATCTTATATTCTTGTCGATCTCGTCTTCCTCTCTCACCTATGGGAACGTTGTTGGCTCCACTAGCCATCTCTTTTCCAGTAGATTGGTCGACATATTTCATAGTGAGTGAGACCTTGCCATTTTTCTGCAGTTTAATCACCTTGACGAAGACATCCTGCCCAACAGAAACCAGGTCTTGAGGATTTTTTATTCGTTGGGACGCCATCTCCGAAATGTGAACTAAGCCATCACAATTTTTCTCCTGAGTACCAAGCAATTGGACAAAACATCCAAATGTAGTGACAGTTTTAACTCTACCGTGGTAAATCTTACCCACAACTGGTGCTGGATCTAGGGAATCTGGCAAGTCGTTCGAAGAATTTTGCGGAAGAATATCCTGAATATCACCTAGATCTTGCCAGGTATTTTCTCTATTAGGCAGAGCCAATCCTTCAAATTCCTCACCGTCACCTTGCATCTTGACTGATTCTTCACCTTTCACCACTTTATAGATTTTTATTGCAACATCTTGAGATATTCCACCATCCATCTTGTCTAACTTCTGATAAAACGCACTGTTAGACTCTGTATTTCTCGCAATATCCAATAGGAACTCTACTACTACTTCATCATCGATCCCAACAGATCCCCTCAAAAGCTTGGAAACTTGATCCTTGACTGTGTAGTTATCTTTTTCACTACCCGTCACATCGTAAAGCTCTCTGATCTCCTTCGCGGACAAGCCCACGTCCATGCTATCGATCGTCGATTGAAAGTCTTGGGGACTCTCACAGCGCCTTCTCACATCCTTTATGAAGTCCACGATCAACTTGTCATCTGTACCAATAATCTTACACAGCCTATCATCGAGTCCGCCCATTTACACCACTCAACAGAGGACTTCCAAAGCTCCAAGTAACGATTTGAATAGATTTAGCTGTGCTTTGCAGTGGATTTAGCGTTTGCGATGCCTCATCACTGATGACGACAATACATCTGAAAGATTGAAAATATAATGGCATCTACAGTTGTATATAGCGTCTACTCTTCACCTATAAAGTGCTGCAAATGCAATTTTACATGTCCTCCACTTGCCTTATGCCGTCCTTGTCGATCACCTTAACCATCACACCTTTGAAATCTACGGGCATTCTTTTGTTCAACTCATTCACGCACATCTTTAAAAGTTCCAACCCCTCTGCCATTGTCATATCGGGTCTGTAGTGGCGATCTAACAGTGAGAAAGTATAGAACCCTGAATAGCCGTGTGCGGCATAGGGCAGTGCCACTTTGGTACCCAAGTAATCTATCTGATACAATTCCGGCTTTTCCTTCTTCGTGTCGTATCCACCGATCAAAACATTCACCTGATATGGTTTTCTCGACCTGATGGATTTGGCCAACTCTTGTCTAACAAAACTCGACACTGCAAGTGGCGACAACTCGATGTTTTCTCTTATGGCATACAGCTGAACATTAGCCTGAATGTATTCTGCGAACTGCACACTGTCACCAGCTTCGCCACCAAAACTCATAAGGTTATGAGGCGAAAGTTCCCTAGTCTTGTCGTCATAATCCTTTAGAACGGATATACCTCTCGTAACGGCTTTCGAACTAGCCAGTATGACAGAATCCTGCACTCGGATGCCCAATATGATATCCATGACAGCAATTGAAATGAATTGGAAACTTCAATTGCCTGCTTGACCGCGCACTATTTGGAGGTCGGATCAAGTCTTCAATATTAAAGGTCAGTTCTCTCTAACTTAAGTCTAATACGTTTTGCCACCCTTTTATATGCGGGTAACACCCCGGATTCAATAACCGTTGAAATAATCTTCGTAAGAAAAGAAAAAACATTCCAAACCAACCTGAAAGACTCGTATCGCGTGGATTGAGCGAGTAATTGTCTTGCATTTGATGGATTTCTTTTCTTTGGGAGAAAATAGCAAGTGTAATCAATGTGAAGAATAAAATTGGATTGCTCCTTTCTAAAAGAAAAAGAACAAAATAGTCCTAATTGAATATATGTAAACTAGTGCAAAATCTCTTAAATATTATATGTCTGCTTTCTGCAATAAGGTTCAATTCATTTCTCTGGGATTCGCAAAAGATTTAAGATATAATGAAGCTGATGCAGCGCCGCGTTACTAGCGTTACAAAGGTATGTGTGTCTAGTACTATACCATCGGCATGAATAACTTTAAATGGATTAAACAATCTGTCACATTTTATGTTGAAGTATTTTTTGCGACCTAAATATATAATAATTCCGTGCCTACTCCTCCATTACAGCGACACACTGACGATCAAAAAAAAAAAAAAAAATTCAAGTAGGTAATGAAGTTTTCTACAATTTTTGTTCTAAATTTCTACAATACTCCCACCCCATCTTCAAAAGTTAGTTAGTGAAAGTCCAATCATTGGCTTATGTTAGTACTCCGTGAAGGGGAGCGCCAGGGCCCTATAAATAATAATTATTGCGTATAAGACGTAGAATATCCTTGTATCCTTCTACCACCATTTTATGGAAACTGACAGTAATGGGAGCACAGCAGCTTAAATAAATCTCACTCAGAACAACAATTAGTTACAATTCCTATTATGTCTAAAATTTAAAGATAAACGTTACCATCACCAGTCACGACATTCGCGGAACGCGTCAACAGTTCTGGCAAGATGAGATGAGAAGGAATTAACAAAGATCATAACCAAGTGAGTGCAGCTCACCAGGAGCCATTGAAAAAATCACCAGGGCCATTGCAAGATGACTGATGGTAAGAAGAATTCTCAGGGCTCTAATGCAAAATTCCAGCCCCCCAGTTCTTCTGATATGCAGTACTATTACCAGTACTTATACCCTTTCAAACCGATGTTCACTTGGTTAAATCATTCCCCCAAGCCAGGCACAGACATCATAAACCGTGAATTCGCCATGAGTTTTAGGTCAGGAGCTTATAAGAGGTACAACTCCTACCGCAGCGTGCAAGAGTTCAAGAACCAAATCGTAAAGGCAAACCCCGACAGATTTGAGATTGGAGCCGTCTACAATAAACCGCCACAAGAGCGTGACTCTTTGCTGAAATCTGAGATGGTACCGCTGGAGAAGGAATTGATCTTCGATATCGATATGGATGATTACGACCCTTTTAGAACGTGCTGTTCGGGGGCCCAAGTATGCGATAAATGTTGGAAGTTCATATCATTGGCGATGAAAATAATGGCCACTGTGCTCGTGGAAGACTTTGGCTATGAGACCTTTCTGTGGGTTTTCTCAGGTAGACGTGGTGCTCATTGTTGGGTGAGCGACAAAAGGGCTCGTATTTTGAACGACTTACAAAGGCGTAATGTGTTAGACTATGTGAATGTGGTCAAGGACCGCAATTCAGACAAAAGGCTGTCTTTGAAAAGACCTTACCATCCACATTTGGCAAGATCGCTGGAACAATTGAAACCGTTCTTCACAGAAATTATTCTGGAGGAGCAGAATCCTTGGCAAAATGATGAGCACGCCTTCCAAACGCTACTACCGGGGCTGCATGATAAAAGTCTGGCGGAGGCGCTTACAAAATATTGGAAGGAAAATCCTGGCAGAACTAGCAGGGAGAAATGGAGCGATATTGACTTAGTGGCATCCAAAGAGTTGAAGATCGCCAGAAAGCAGGAATTTGCCCACAGACTGCGTGAGTGTAAGGAGGACTTGGTGATGGCAACACTCTACCCAAAGCTAGATATTGAAGTCACAAAGCAGGCAATCCATTTGCTGAAGGCTCCCTTTTGCGTCCATCCATCTACGGGCAACGTTTGTGTTCCTATTGATGAGAATTTTACCCCCGCCAACGCTCCTCGATTGATTGATCTGCAGACTGAAATGGAGGCGCAAGGTGGTGACGTGTCCAAGACATCTTTGCAACCTTACCTTGAAGCGTTCCAGAGACATGTGAACCAAGTGGTGAAACAAGACTTGGGTAGTGTGAAAAGGGACCGCGACGAAGCCGATTTGCAAACGTACGAATTCTAATCAGTTATGAAGTGCTCACCTAAAAAGCTAAGAAATTACACAGTCATCGCTCTTGGAGTTTTCGACTTCAACACCTGCGACAAAATAGTGGCGCCCTGGACCATGGTTCCATCTAAGTATTTCGTAATCAGGATCTAAAGTGAAACGATTAGAAGAGGAATCAATAACCAGTTGATTTAATGGGAAATGGTAGCTCGGCAGAAACACATAGGTCTGTGCATTAGGCTTAGTACCTTTCACTTCCAAGATGTATCTTTTCGATGCCAAGTGAAATTCGGCTCCTTTAAACTCACCATCAATCTTTATCGGGAAGGGTCTCAACAGGGCGCTCAATGCGCGGATCCCGCTAAAATCAAGCAACTGTCTCTTCACCGATGGCGGTTCTGGTAAATCATTGATGGGTTCAATCTTCACTTGGCAAGCAAAGGGGGCAACATCTGTGTCATCGAACTCAGTGGCTGATTTAGCACTTGCGTCATGTTGCTGCAACTGCATATCTTCTCCAGACCAGATCGAAAAGTCTTCATTGTTCCAAATATCCCCCCATTTGTGTGAATTCTTGTGGCAATAGCACCATATAGTATACGAAAGATTATTACCCTCGAGGGCAAACCCCAATGCGTCCATGGCGGCGACCTGTGAAGAGTAATCGCCATTTTGGTATGCACGTTTGTTGTTCATATCGAAGGGCATCCCAATCTCCGTGAAGAAAACGGGGACGGAGGGCCCAACTGCGGAACGCACATCGTTAACCATATCTTTCAGCTGTTTACGGATACACCTGCGAACGCTTCCTTCACCAAGGACAAGGCTAAACGCCGGATTGGAGTACTTTCCCCTCATAATCCCAAATGTGTCCACGTTAAGCAGCCTATTCCATGTCTTGAACATGAGCGACATGCCGTCGTAGAAATGACAGGAGCAGACGGTCTTGCCGTCCAATAAATCTACAGCGCCCAACTCTGGTGGTCTTTTGAAAACGGGGGCCTGCATGAATAACAGTCTTTCCGAGTCGATGGCTCTAAACCTGGAACGGAACAACTTGTAAAACTCTAGGAAATAGTAATTGGCAAAAGAGAAATCGTCTACCACCCGCCCCGTCGGGGTCTCCGCGAAATAGTTTGGCTTTAATAGTTTAGGATCGGGACTGCTAGTCCAAACACCGTGCAGTTTCCATATGCACTGACCTGCCTTCCATTCTTCACCTCTAGACCAGCCGTACCTGGCATCAACGACGTCTCTTTCCTCCTGTGATAACCAACAGTTGGTTCCTTCAGGATCCACTCTCACAGTACCATCTTTGGAAGGCCCAAAGATCGACAGATCGTAGTTATCCACGTGTGCATGGGTACCTTCGCCCATTTCGAAGCATTGGAACGCCGTAGGCGTCAGGCCCCTTCTCAAGCTGCGCTCCTTTGGGATCACATGGAGATCCTTCTCACCCAAGTAACCGTTATTGGGCTCGTTCAACGTCTCCAAACCCAAAATGCAATTATGCTCGAACAGTTCCGGAGCTCTCTCTTGAATACGCGCATAGAAAACCATTACCGCTGATATGAATCTATCTTGCAAATATTCCTGGATGTTAACGTCGTTCACAATACACTTGGGAGCAAAGTCCTTGCCGCCGAAAAACAGGGTGAACATCGTTTGACAGCCCAATTTGAAATAGTTGGTGGCCCATATCATCTTTGGGTAGTCCTTACCCGCTCTCGTAAAATGGTTGTGAAGCACTGCGGCTGCTGTGGCCTCGAATCTGGAAGGTTGAAGCCCTGCACAGTACAAAGTCCACAGAGGTGCCCCCGATCCGCCGCAGCAACGTGCCCAAACGTCTTGGTGAGGATCTAAGTAAATGTAAAGGCCACCAATCTCGTTTAAACGTTTTAAAAAATCAATCGCATAGTCCATGTACTCGTAGTCGTATTTCCCAGGTCCTTCATGTTCTATGGCCTCCCAACTGAACAAATAGCGAACCGTATTATATCCTAGGGACCTTATACGTGTTACATGACCCTGCAGCTCTGACAAGGGCATTGGATGGCCCTTGAAGTCAACTCCATCAGCTTTTCCGTAGTAGATTTCGTCCTCTTTGATGTCGTAAGTGGGCAGGAAAGGTTTCTTCGGTATCTTTACACTAGGGTCCAAATTGACACCACGAAGCTGCATTACACGGCCCTGTGCATCGACAAATTCACCATTGGAGGAGAGACACACCTTCTCAAGCATTGCAACTCCAGTAGTATATGAGTTTTATGTTTGATACGGGATGATTCCGGGGCGGGGGATATAAGGTACAATAACTAAAAAGAAAATCTGCACGTTGCGAGGTTCGAACCGAAGACTTCTTTTAGAGAGAAAAAAAATTGATTGGCTATCACCATGACAGTATATACGAATATGCACAGAACAGGTGCCTCCGATAGAAGAAAAAAAAGACGCTCTGAGGTATTAAAAGATACTGCCACTCATGGAACAGGGAGTTTTTACGCCTTCGTTTTGATTCCAGATGTTTCTCAAACTTTCAGTATACCGAGAGCCCCTTGTTTCTTACGATAAGACCAAAAAATTCCGATACGGGGAGTCGAACCCCGGTCTCCACGGTGAGAGCGTGATGTGATAGCCGTTACACTACATCGGATGATATTTTGTATATTAGACACGATATAATTACTAGACACAACGTGCATGCAATGTAGTGTGCAAAATGTCAGAAACTCAGTTAACCGAACAACCATTAGAGTGTACTTGATTTAACATACGGGGGTCGCGTAGTTGTGTTGCCCAGTTAACGAAGCCACAATTCGTCAACGAATATTCGTCAACGAATTGTGGCCACCATTTTGCTCCTCCCAGGAATTCATTTCGCAATGGTCCTTTTTAAGTATCTCTTTGTATTTACCTCGCTCGTTTCACGAACAGCGCCAGGCAGACTGACAATGGTGGAATAATGGCAATGACAAAACTAAAAGATTCTTGCACTCAGGACACAAGAACGACCTCCTCTTTCCCTATAGCGGTTCTCATAACAAATCTTCTTCACCCCCTTCATCCCGGGCATTCTGGCCAGGGGAAAAGATCTTTTAATAAAGAATATTCATATATATTAAAACGGAACAGCGCCGGTTAATCGTCACTCCTCCACCCGCCTCCCCCTCGACCCCTGCGCCGTTCTAATTCAGCTCTGTTCCCGTTTGATTTACTGGCGCGGATCCGAAAATTCTAATGTCTTTCGCTACGAAGCGGATCTTACGAAAATTCCTCTCAAAAAATGTTTAATGCGTCCCGTAGTTGTCGGAACCATTGCAAAACAAGGACTTGCAAAAGGAAATACAAGATCCGCATCTCTGATCCAGCTCACCAAGGTTAGATCGAGTTATATGAGCACTTGCTAACCCGACACTCGTTGAAGACATGATTTTACATTACTTGCTAACATTTCTCATAGCAAGTGGTACGTTAGCACATGCCTACCACTACCTGGATTGTAAGAGGTCACTGCCCCCAAGTTGGACGCTAGAAAACACATATAACTACCAATCAAGCCTACATTGTTATAAGGAATGTAGTTCCAAAGGATTGAAATATTTTGCACTGGCCAGGCACGACCGGTGCTATTGTGGTAACGAACTTCCACTTGGTGGGACTTCTGCTTCTTGCGATGCTTCTTGCTACGGGTACAAACAGGAGATGTGCGGCGGGTCCAGTGCCTACTCTGTGTATTCGGTGGGAAACGATATCCAAGCCAGAGCAGTCGAAATTGATGAGGCTACAGCCGTGAGTAATTCGGCGGTGGACGTGGTGGTCAGTACCGTAACGCAGACCGTGCAAACCAGTGTGACCGGCACAGCAGCGTCTGCAGCATCTTCGGCCCCAACTTCTGCAGCATCACAGGCTACTACGACAAGCACAGCGAGCGGGTCTCAGCCTCTTTCCAGCACATCTCCACAAAGTACACAGGATTCTGGCTCTGGCTCTACATCTACTACTTCGCCGAGTACATCAAGTGGATCGGTAGCTTCACCAAGCTCTACACAAACTTCTGCAAGCTCCACATCCCAGAGTGTGGCAATAAGTGCTTCACAAACTTTGGTGTCCAGTACGACTACAAATGGCGATGATATTACTTCGATCATCTATTCCACTTCCTATCGTACCCAGAGTGGTTCTACGGTCTACCAAACCGTGACGCAGAGTGCCACAGCCACGAGTTCGGCGACCACGGGTAGCAGCAGTAAACACAAGACGCACGTTAACGTGGGGGCCATTGTAGGTGGAGTCGTGGGGGGTGTTGGTGGTGCCGCGGTGGCTAGTGTGATTCTGCTGCTCTTGATCAGACACTTTAACAAACGCCGTGAACAGGAGCGTATGGAGCAGGAGTACCAAGAGGCCATCAAGCCAGTGGATTTCGGCAATGACAAGTCTCCCCATGTGGCGAACTCTTCGATCCTGTCGTTGAACCACGGCCCCTCCTCCGGTTCCTTCGACAACGATACAGGCAGTGGGGCTCTAACAAATCCCTTTGAGGACACTGGTAGGGCCAATCACGGTTCGGTTATGCGGGAGCAATCTCCCTCTAATCCGAAGGTTTTAACAGTGGTGAATCCAGATGCACAGGATTAAATTGCCAACTTAGCGTAATGTATTTTGCACACCGTTGGCGTAGCTTAAGAGGGAAAAAACTTGGGCGAAATAGTTTGAATTTTATTAGTTGTTTCAATAGCTGCTTTAGTAACTATGTATTTGATAATTGCACGAGCGTTAGGTATGAATAAAAATTACCTATCAGATATCATCGAACTGCGTACGACTGGACGGGCCAGACGATGCTTCGGAAGGCATGAATAATTTTCGGGTATATTCTGATTGAATCTTATGCCGAGCACACGAGCACTACCGTAACTCGGATGATTTCAACACCTTCCCTTGTAAACAACTATAATTTGCAAAATCTCGCCGTCCAAAAACTTAGCAGCTGCAAATACTTGAGCGTTTGTTATTCTGTTTTGAATAAGAACTTCGACGTCAACCTGGCGCATACAACCGAACACCACTAACAAATCACGCTGAGTCTCAGTGTTAGAGTAGCTAAAAATGCAGAATCAAGTACTTTCCTCAACGCACCCTCCAGAGATAGCCTTCCCCATTTTTTATTCTTTGATTTTTACGCAAACCTCTTTAATTAATTATTTAGGGATTAATCTAACATCAGATGCATTTTGACCGAGCACCATCCTATCCCCAACGCCACGCCATTACCAAACAACTATTCAATCAAGACTACGCTCCACTCGTATCTCTTAGGATGACTTGCCGTCGTCACAACTTCCGACATTAAAACACCGCACATACAACATGCAAAGCTCGTTAAAAAGAGGCCCGGCCCAAAAAATAAAAGATCACCAACCCACGGTATCTACTTCAAATGCGACACCCCCGATATCTGTCCCCGATGCTAAAATCTGATGGATACCCTTCAACAACCACTCGAGGGCCAAAGATTCCATTCTTCGTCATATAAGCTGCACAAGCCCTAATCTCCCTAAAACCAGAGCCCTAACCAGAAAAATTTCCAGAACCAAAATTTCTCAAACCTCCTGAAGGAACTGGGGCGAAAAAAACATATCCTATTATTCTCACGCATTATGGGTAGTATTAAGTAGTCACCGAAGAATATTTCCCCACCATTCCCCCAGTATTCACCTTTGAAATATCGATACATTGAGATTTACTCGAAGAAGCATCACTGGTTTTGACAAAGTTGAAAGAGATTCGAGAAAACTTTCCAAGAAGCAGCGAAGCAGATAATACAAATGTCGGTTCAGTACCCATCCAATACCCAGCATCCTCAGAGTGTACCCCCAGAGGAGGAGGGGATCTTACACTATTTGCTAGATATCAGAAACTTTTTGGGACAGTTGAAGCAAAATAGAACCAAGTATCTGGATTCGAAAAAGGTGCAGACGACTTACGGGCAGGTACTGACAAAGGTCAGGGAGTTGGACAATATAAGGAAGGTCAACCGTAGATTGCCCGCTAGTAGTGCTACCACCCTGATTCACAGTACCGAGTTACATAATAGGGTCGATTCTGTCCTGGACGATGTTTTCCAGTTGATTTCGTTGTGCTTCTTGACCGTGGGGCTGAAGAACTCTGCACCTGCGGCCTACGCATCGTTATCGACCGTCCAGAGACTATTGGAGCATCTGAACGAGTCGAATGTATACACGATGCACGACTTGAGACCCATTAAGGAGAGATTGACTGAAATCAAAAAGATCGTGGAGAGCAGCTGTGAGAAGAACAACGAGTCCGCTAAGGAGGAGCAAGAGTATCTAAACACTGCTCCAGATATGAATGATGTCCACAGGTCCTTGTCGGAAGAGGACAGGAAGAACAAAATTGAAGAGGACTTGCTGCTAAGAGCCAAATTGCAGCACTGCTTGGACGAGTACTACGCTACAGAGGCTAAAGTGGAGGAGATCGACCCAAGTCTTTCCAGCATCATGGACAAACTGTTCCAGATTCGGAGGGAACTGCTCTCTCTGGCATCCTCCGCGAAAGAGACTACAGTTTCTGTCGCTGCAGAAAAGGAGTTGGAGGAGAAGCACGTCATTTCCCCCAAGAATATCAGCTCCAAAGTGGATTATTTAAGAAAGGAGTTGAACGAAGTGGAGTCACATAGAGACGACAATGGCAAGTTCAAGTCGTTGGAGACCGACAAACCGGTGGAAAAGGGCCAAAGCGTGCTCAACGGTCTTTTGGACGACTGTAATGACTTGCTCAGCGATTTATCGCACCAGAAGAACGGCGGAATCGAGTTGGACCCTCAATTGCAACCCATCTATGCCAAGCTGATCGACATCAAGACTACTTTGGAGAATCTGCTCATCACGAGACGGTGGACCCTGAGGGAGACGGACCTGTTCACCTACCAGAAGCAGCTTGGAGAAATCGATAGTATGCGCGTCAATTCCAAGTTTCCCACCTCCTCTGGTGACAACAAGGGCCAATCGATTCTTTTGTACTTGTTGCGTAGATGCTATGCAATCATCTACAAACTTTTGGAAAGTTCTGAACCCGTCTCCGAGTCTCTTCAACCACTGCACAACCAGCTGTCCACTGTGCGCCGCTGCTTGCTTTCGCTGAAGAGGATGGGTGGCGTCAACAACAGCAGAGAACTTTACCCCTATCAGATGAAATTGGCCTCCTTAGATGCATTGCGTGTCGATGGTAAATTCTACGACTCTGATGGTAACATCCCTGAGGGTCAAGCAACTTTAAACGCCCTTTTAGCAGAATGCTTTGACCTTGTGCATGAGATGAAGGTCGAGTCTGAGGAAAAAACGGAATCCGAATCCCAATCAGAAGTGGAAGGCGATGATGACAACCTTCACGAAACTTACAGCGAAGCTGAGAGGGATAACCCTCGTGTAGCGAGATTCGTGGACAATCAATACGCTAATGAGGACAATGACGATGATGATGATGGCTCAAGTTGCAGTGAACACAGCTATGTCGACGATGATGGCGCAAATTCGTCGTGCACAACAAGGGACTGAAAATTGGGAGTGCTGGGATGCAGCATGCTTCCGATTTGTATTTTATACTCGATGTCTACGTACGATTTCGTTGAGGATTTGCGTTTTTGTCAAAGGGCTAAACTACTACATCTTGCTACCTTTTGCTTTTAACTCTTAACTACAAAAAAATTTATTATAGAAAAGGTGTCTTTCATACCACACGGGTACAATTGAATTGAAACATTATGGCTGTATTGCGTCGTTCTTCAAGACTATCAGGTAGAGAAGCAGCAGGGAAGGCTAAGCCAGAGGATGAATCAGCCTTGCCCCCAAAGAAAAAGCTGAAAAAGTCTTCCAAGGGGGAGTCTTCAGAATCCGAAGATGGCTCTTTCTCCCAGGACGGGGAGGAGCCTTCAGAGGAGGGTTCTGTTCCGGAATCTAAAGGAGAGGATTCAGCGTTTGATGAGGAGGAAGGGTCCGAAGAACCACCTGAGGAGTCCAATCCCAAGGAATTGGAAGTTGGTGATAAGATACCTGACGTTACCCTAGAGAACCAGGATGGTGAGAAAGTATCGTTGAAAAAGGTGGCAAAGGAACACAGAATTGTGGTCATCTTTGGATACCCCAAGGCAAGTACTCCCGGATGCACACGCCAGGCATGTGGGTTCCGCGACAACTACGAGGAATTGAAGAAACACGCAGCAGTGTTTGGACTGAGCGCTGACACTGTCAACGCTCAAAAGAAGTTCCAAGAAAAGCAAGAGTTACCATTTGACCTGCTAAGTGATCCTCAACGTCGTCTGGTGGGCATGTTGGGTGCTAATAAGACCGCTCAAGCTGGCATCATCAGATCGCACTGGGTCTTTGCGGATGGGGTCCTCAAGTACAAGAGGGTGAAAATCTCGCCAGAGGCCAGTATTGAAGAGGGTAAGAAGGAAGTTTTAGACCTCGTGGAGGAGTTTGAAAAAAACTGAGTGACAATTTACATCATTTTTTGTGCTATTTGTCCAGTATACATATGTACATGTCTTTGGCTATACGTGTATACACACTTTAAAACATTTGACATTCTTATTTTATTTTTCTTTCTCTCTCTCTCTTTCTCTTCCATGCAATTGGTACGACTTCAAGTATTATTCAACCTGATAGTATAGTCATCTCCGCTTTGCGTAATGTATCTGACCCACGGATAGCTTTTGTAAAGCATCTTTGGTTCTGTAATTTTCAAATAACGCACCTGTATTCCCGAAGTGGTGAAATAAGGTATCTGGAATTTGACCTGCACGGGTCTTTTTACGCGAGGCTTCTCGAGCCCATTAATAGAGGGCAACCCCATCTGTGCAGACATCGAATACTCTTTGCCTCCTGTAAAACTCCTTATCTTCCACAAGATCACGCTCTGTTGTGGTACCCATTTCATGGAACCATGCGAATATTTGAAAGAGGGGGTATCCGCGTCTTCCGGAACTGGTATCAAAATTTCGACGTTATTCGCTATGGAACGTTTCTTAATCTGGGCTCTTGCTTTACAGTGTACCTCTATTCTCGATTTCGAATGCACTTGAACTTTGACATCGCACCAGATTAGTGGCTTGACGGGCATCGACAATCGGTAACTCATCAGTTCGAAGGCTCCATCCGGTGGAATGAATGTGATGATCTTTTCGTTTTCGAATTTGCTCAACCTTACGCACTGGTGGAATTTCAGATCTTCCAACTCTATATTGGCCTTCTTCTTACCTTCAGTGGTAGTGGCCGTCACCGGGGTACCGTCACCTTCCACGTATTTCGAGAAGATGCCCTTGTCGTTAATACCCAATTTCAAATCAGGCATGCCTGAAAGCTTGGACTTCACCCTAATCTGGCCCACAATTTCGGATCTGAGTACTTGTCCCTGTTGCGTCATCAACATATTGATCGATTCAACGATGTCGAGAAACGCCTCGTTCTTCTTGTACACGATGTTGGGGGCTCTCCAACTGACGGAGTTAGTCAATTCTGTCGGTGGTCTTGGCACAGCTTTGACCTTCTTTACCGCTTTCATCAGTTTGAAAGATTTCTGGGTGATGTACTGTTTCAACATCTTGGTCTCTGTAATCTGAGGAATACCGTAATCCATCATCTCATCCAACAGCTCATATATTATGATAAAATTGTCCCGCACAGACTCTTCCTCCACATGTTTCAAATACTCCTCCAAGACCTCCACCAGTTTGTGTAGAAAGGTGAAAACTTGGGCCGCATTCGTCCCCAACAGAGTCGTCAACGCCACCACATACAGATCGCTGTGCTGGATGAAAAGGTACTGTATACCCCCATGACACAGACATGGGGGAACAACATTTGATTCCTCCTCCCGTTGCAACAACAGTGGGGCAAATTTGTCGATCGCTGAAAGTGGGATGTCGTCTCGATACCTTCTCGACAGAATCGGCTTTCCCTTACCATCGCAAAAGTATACCGCAGAAACCATTGAATCACAAACGTGGAGGGGTGGGAGCAGCCCTTTCTCAATTCTTTTTGGCACCAATCGATCTTCTATAAAGTTGCGCCAGCCTGGTACTTTACGTTATATTGTCGCCAATATATTCTACCGCGTTGAAAAATAAACTCATTATACACGGCCGCACAGCGAATCGCAGCGACTAATAATGCTCGACCCAGGAGGGCCTCTAGAGCATTAAAGGGAACCTCTGCGTGGATTCTACTTGGTCCCAGTCAAATACGGTGGCCTGGTTTACCAACAACGTGGCTACATGCTCTGCGGCGTCCAGCTTCCAGTGGCTTTCCACGTATGTTGGCGATCTGTAGACCAGATGGCTGTCTGCGATCACAAAGAGGCAATTGACGGTTTCCGAAGTGATCCTTGTGTGGTGAGCTCTTTCGAATTGAGAGACACATCTTGGCGTAAATTCAACTAAGTGCCTGTCTTTCGGAATCCCTCACGACGGCGTAAACGTGGTAGTGGTCCACGCTGCAGAATTTAGCAATCCTGACGAAATGGCGGCAGCTGGAGAGCACAGTGGCGCTTCTGTGAGGGTGAGACAAATCTTGTGGCGGTAACTGGGGCATAATAATGTCACCAAGACGTAAATCGCGAGTAGTTGTGGTGCGGAGAAGCCAAGGCTGCAAAAACACCGAATCAGCAGGGTCTCTTGACGAGAGGAGTGCTCTAGGCATTGCAAGGGAAACGAGAAACTGGGAACCTCCAAATTTGAGGGTCAAAATTGTTGATGAGATGAGATCTCTACCTTTTTT
>PPJZ02000104.1:0-26105 GCA_003705955.2 Zygosaccharomyces kombuchaensis
TTTTTAACATCGTATTTAATTTTTTTTTTTTTTTTTTTCCATTTTTTGAAGAAAGTGATAGACGCTCAGATTTTTTCCTATTAGGTTTCCAGAAGGTCGGGAACTCTTTTTGCATTCTTGCAAGGAGGATTATTGATTGACTAAGAAAAAATTGCAATAAACGAGGATAGATAAGGCGGAAGAACGCCTGTTGCATGTGTTGCAACATAGTGATCCAACTCTTTCAAATCGCTCAATTCCTCAATCGTTTAGTTCGTAGAGGAATCCCGAGCAGATACATATTCTAGTGTACATGGTGGGCCACCTTTTTGTTTGAATGCTTGTGGGAACGATGGTCTTGTTGCCAGAGATAATATAACCTGCTCTTGTCACGCAGCCGCATCTGCAGCACCTCTTGAGTTTGCCATCTGCCAATTCGTCTGGGGTAAATTGGTCAAAGGATATTGCGTCGTATTTCACCTGGCAGAAAGATCTGGGGGTCTTGAACTCTGGAGGCAGGTCGTCCGTATCCACAACAAGTCCCTTTTCGAGTGGCTGCAGTAGTCTGAGTAACTGAGGTTGAAAGAACTCCTTGTTGGAGATCCTCAGTTCGCTAGTGTCTGAGAAGTACACGGAAGTGGCATTCACATGTGATATCACGGCATTGTTGGAGTACGAAAGCAGGAACTCGCCCATTTTGGAGACGTCTGATGGGATCTCCGCCTTCACTAATAAAGAGGGCTCTCGTAGAGTGGATGGCTGTTGTTCGTTGAAAGCAGAGAACTTGTTATTGACGTCCACTAAGAAGGTTTCGAATTTCTCGAAATTGACAGATGATTCACCAAGGACCATCTTGAGGAACTTTGACGACTCGTTCAATACCGGATATGAAGTCTCCGGAAACTTGGTGACGATCTGTGTGACCTTTTTAATTTCGTTCAATATGGAAAGAATCAGAGTCCGCGGCATGCGCGCGCCAAACACGCCCAGGACCAGTGTGTTATGTTTGTCCTGAGGGTCGTTGATGAGCAGTATCACTTCTTGGATTAGGTAGGTGACAAATTTCACAAACCACTTGGCGATGGGGATCAGCGAATGAACCAAATCTTGTTTGGAGAACGAAGTTTGAAATGACTTGCCATTGGGCTGTTGTAAAGAGCTGTTGCTCAATTGCTCGATGGCAAAATGCAGGTTGCGGGCCACCCCGTTGAAGGCAAACAGAACGTTGCGTAACAACATTACTACGCGTGCCATCTCGTAAACGTTACTTTGCCCAAATGAGCAGCCCAATTCTAATTGCAAAAGCATGGTCTTTTGAATAGGCCTGCTAGATATCATCTTATCCATGATCTCCTTGGGGGCGTCTGGCATTACATTGAAAAAGCAGTAAATGCAAGCTATGAGTGATGTAATGAAATTTCTTGCCCTTTCTTCGTCCAATCGCGCCAGGTTTACCACATGGGTCTTGCATGCAATGGATAAGTCTTCTGACGACAGCTGCCTATGTGTACTGGCAACAAATCCAAAAGCAAGCGTGGTAGCATTTGTGGCATCCTTACTTGTATCAGTATAGTCTCTGTCCTGTATCGCGTAAAATTGCGGATTAGCCTTCTCTTCAAGTTTGACAATGACACCACCCATGGAAGGCGAAACCTTCAACCACTCCACCGCCGCACAAGGTGGGACTTTGGGGAGCTGCAACCCCGTACTTAGGATCGAGGTTATCATTTCACGAAATTTTCCCTGTGTGTTCTGATTTTGCAATCTTTCACTTTCTAATTTCCAATCGTTTTGGTTATAGGTAGCTATGGACCCATCTTGGAAGTAAAAAGTGGCAAACCCGTCAAGCATCTCGGATGTCACATAGACAACTTTGTCTGCCAAAGTCAAATGCCCCATTTCGAGCACATTGAAGTGATTAGATCGCAGAGGTTGGTTTGGTCCAGTGCCATTAGGACTGGGCGAAGTAGATTGTAAGATGTTGACAAAATCAGGTGCCAGTTGAGTCTGTACTAACCTGAATCGTTTCAACAAAGATTTCTTGGTGCCGCTGATATCATAAAGAAGTAGAATTTCCGGAAAAGGGTTTTTCTCGACAGAACTTTTCGATAAGACATGCAAATATGAAAGCTGAAGTACTCTCCCTTCTTCATCAATAGAGTCGGGAACAGTATCCAAAATATGAGCTATTTTTAGAGATGGGTCATTTAAAAGGGTTGGATTAGTGGCATTGACATTCCAGTTAATGTGGAATTTGTAAAAAGATAATCTTTTGAAGTATTTGGAGTAAGTGGAAATGAGCATGCATTGATCATCGTTCATTGGCGTGATTTTGGCATATTCCAGCCAGTCGAGTTCCTTGGTCCTCTGAGTCTGTGTGCTCTGTAATTGCAGAGTAATCTTCTTGTGATCTTTAGAGTTGGAAAATTGATACCAAAAATCTATTTGGCCATTTTTCCTTACTGCCATACAGGCGTATTTCATAAAAGGAGGATGGAATACGCCAAAGGGAGGAACCTGTTGTGCCTTATTCCTATGTGTATTCGAAGAAATGTCAAATACGCAAAATTGCGAAGAAATTACTGGTTTCGAAGAACTTAACCAGTGGAAACTTAAAATTGTTGTATGATACTCTTTCTTAGTCTGCTTCCTTTCCAATTTGCATGAAGGTGAAGCCTTTGGGCGCAGGGGAACTATTTGGTTGTGTATCTTGTATACGTTATCCTGGAAGAGCATGGTCAACTTCTCAATGGTAGATGGACCTTCTGGGCTTTGGCCTGAGATCAGCATTGTCATGTTACCCAGTTCATCGCATACTGCCAACATGTCACCGGGCAAGCTAAACCAATTATTCCAATGCACAGATGACACGTTGTAGAAGAAGATATGAGGGTGTTTCTCACTACTTCCGCCTGTAACTGACGGCGTATGGCTAGATCCATTGCCAGTAGGGCCACCGTTGCCACTGTGGTGATTGCCATTACTTGTCGAGCCATTGGTCACCGCAGTCTCATGCAATTGTGGGTGAATGATGTATTTTTGCACAGGATGGAACCTCCAGTTAGTACCATTGATAGCCTCCAAAAAAGTGATACCGAGATTCCCATCGGGAGACTTCGAATCACCATAAGCTATCAAGCCTGTTTTGGACCATGATACCAGGTTTTGTCCAACGCTATTCATCAAATCTGGTGCGCTCTCTGCGGTTTCCTTGGCAATCCAGCTTTTCTTGTAAATCTTTGTCTAATTCTACTTCAGTCGGCTTTTTCAAGTAGACTCGCGCTTTAACTGCCTGATTGTAAGTGAATCAAAAGTCAAAAGTACAACCCATTTTCCTAAGATATCAGTTCCATCGCAAGAACATCTTATTGTATATGGTTAAAGATGCCTTTGGATCCAATGGATTTTATGAAGTATATAGATTACAGCGAGACGTTGTGCAATTGAAATTTTTTTTTTTTTTTTTTTTTTTTGAAAATATATACATCAAAATTGTGGTATCATTGTATTTCCAGATCTTCTGCAACATCAGAGTTCATTTGAGCGTCCTGTTCTTCAAGTTCAAAATCAGTCTCTAGATTCCCATTGTCAACGCTGGAGTACTGGAAGAAAAGGCCGCTTTGGTTCGTCTGTACCAAGTGCAAGTAACCCTCGAGGCAAAGAAGAATCCAAAGGTACACTAAAAATGCTCCAGATAATATCACCAAACTGTAAGAACTGTGATCGCCACCCAATCTTAACACAAGCTCCAGTTGCTCTGCATTGGCTGCCATGAACAACACGCCGGAACACACTAGGCAGAAGGGAGGCAAATATTGGAACGATTGAATCTTTTCCAGCGTTCTCTTGTCTCTCAGCAAAAATGCTATTTCCACAATCCTGAGGGCGCCTCCGCACATGAGCAGTAATCCAAATAGAAAATGCACTTTGGTGCTGATGACTCGTTTCTGAGTGTGCTCTGACATGGCCCAACCGGTAAAAATGATCATTAAGCTAGGAACAAATGTACGCCTGCCGCCTCTGCTTAACAGAATCCCCACAAGGCCACCACTCCACCAAAGGATACCCATTGCGGTATGTTGGTAATCGCCCATACTCCATCCTTCCTTTCCCCATCTGTGCTCAGTAAACGTATTGACAATCCCCCAAATGCACATAATCCAACTGTCAATGTAATCTTGAGTATAAGATGTACGTGAGTTCCTGATCCAGGGAACGACAAGCACCAATGTGTAAATGAAACCATAAAGGATAAAGGAGGATCCCATGATACCGTGCGCCAGGCATTGGCCTGTGTACTTGCCCCTGCAAAAGCCAAACAGGGACACAGGAGCCAAACATACTCTAACCCAACCAGTCAAAACAAGCAAAAAGGAAAGGCCACGGTGCACATATGCTAGCTTCGTCTCCCCAGTACGACTAACAAACGCTTGTAACTTCTTATTCTTAACAAGAACACTAGTTCCACTTGCCAGCCCACCAAAGAAAATGGTCACCCACATGAACAACGCCAAGAACCAGGCAGTACCTCTAGATGTTCGGTTTTCCACACCGTCACCATCTGGAAATCTTAAGACTGCCGCCTCCAACAGCGCATAGATGCCACATATCATTTGGAATACGACGGCGGAATATATCTTACCAGCGAAAGTCAAACAGGTCACAAGTGAGGGCAAGAGTAGCAGGAACAGAACCGTGCACAGCCAGTGGAAAGTTTTGGACCCGGCATGTTGAATATCAGGCCTCGTCAATCCTTCCGTGTCGTCCATGTTCATCGCCCCGTGAGCCCTGGCAGCACATAACAAAACCAATGCTGCTACGGGATACCGTGATAACCACAGGGACCTCATTAAGCTCAATTACATAGACTTTCCAGTTCCATCGGGAGTAAAGAAGGTTCTTTATCGTGTTGACATTCCTTATACAAACAGTTGATGTTGTTCCTTCCCACTTGGTACCCGTGCACCCTGTCACGAGGCCACTCGTTGGTCCTAGCAAGAAGCCAGCTGCACGAGCCAGGCAAGTTAATGAGTTGAAGCTTTTTAGTATGGAACTCTTGGCCCTCAAGTGCCGTGCTATATATTATCTGCTTGATGTCAGCTTTATGTCTTGTTTCTCTGTATTTTGTATACTGGTTTGGATTGTTAGGGAAGAGAGGAATGAGAAAGAAAAAAAAATCTATTAACCGGGCTCTGAACCATGCAAATATCTATCAGCTTTTGAGTTGGCGCCCACAATCTTGAGCTCATTGAGGCTGCGTGTCCTCCTCGTTTTCATCCTCTTGGGAACCACCCTCTTCCACGCTTGGTTCCTCTTCAGCACCCTCTGGACCATCTGTAACCGCTACGTAATCCTCGTCTGACACATCAAAATCGAAATCTTCCACGTCCGCCGCATCCAGCATACGGCCACTCGTAGCCATGCTGTTGTCCATGGTAGAGTCGTAATCCGAGTCAGTATCAATGATGTCGAACTCGTACATTTCGGCCCTTGACCTTCGTATCCTTCTTCTAGACTTCATGAAGACTGTGAAATACACTACCAAAAATATGGCACCTGCGGCAAACAAGGCAATGAAATAATGCATTGCCTGGGTGGGCGGAAAAATCCGCTTGGGGGAACTGTCATCGAAGTTCGAATCTGTGGGAACGGAGCTGGCTGTTTTAGTGGATTCTGTTTTGGGAGAAGCAGATGAAGTCGCAATTGTTGCTGTGCTGGAGATTGTTTTTGGTGTGCTGGAAGTATGCGTCATGCTTGTGGTAGGTATAGAACTAGTCGATGCTGTCTGAGTCTCCGCTGAGATCATTTCTCTGTCGTTGCCGAATCTGAAAGTCACGGCTTTAGAAGCGTCGTTGGATTCGCCAAACAGCTTGATGCGCCAGCTATGAAAATGCACCCAGCGGCCGTCCTGCTGGGTACTCACTTGTAGTTTCCAATCTCCAAAGCCCTTTTCGCCCCAATGGGCTACCGACATGAAGTTCCAGCTCTTGAAGCCATCCCTGGAGTCGTCGAACCTACGGACCACGCCAAGGTGAGAAATCATACCGCTGGGAGAAATAAGATCTACTACGGTAGTACCGCGAAGATCAGCGTCGATGTCAACCGTGATCACCACATGTTCGACCCTTTTTAGGTTGGCCTTTTGCAAGTCCTCTTCAGAGATTGTGAGGACCGCTTCCAACATGTGGCTGGTCTTATTCGTGGATTGTTGGACTTGTTTTGTAGATGCGTAGAACCAAGACTGAGGGTTCACGTTCTCCCATGTGGTGGCCATCTTAGCCATCCTATATGCGTCAATCTCGCCGTAACCGTACTTGTGCGAGTATCTTTTACCGAGAGCACCTAGTTGCCATCCGCCATCATGGTCGTTGACTTCCCTGGTAGAGAGCACCGACAAGTATTGCACGTCTCTCCATGTCAAATTAGAGTTAGCCTCCAATATCAAGGCGTAGATGCCTGCGGCAAGCGGTGCAGCCGCCGAGGTCCCACCATGCGTGTCACTGCATTGGCCATTGATGTCTGTTGAGTGAATGAACTCACCACTGCCAGAGGAGTAAGTAGTCACCATGAGCGCCGAACAGCTCTCCGAATAAGATGGGTGTAGCCCCTTGTGGTCCAGGGCTCCCACTGTGATGGAGTAGATCGAGTTTGTATAACCGTCATAGTTACAGTTGTCATCTGCGGCACCACCGTTGCCGCTAGCGAATACATACACGGCTCCTTTCTTGTCTCGGCCCTCTTGCACACCCTTAACAAGTGCCTTTTTGACGAGATCTGAAGGCGCTTGAAGATGTTTGCCGTCATCGGCGGGCCCCCAGGAGCAGGAATAGATGTCGTTGATGTCAATTCCATACACTAACGAGGCGGCTTCCTCTTCCGAAGTGATCTCCCCGGACAAGATCCTGATACCGCTCACCTTGGCGTCGTAAGCCACACCGACACCACATACGCTATTACGCACAGCAGCGATCTCGCCTGCACATCTTGTACCGTGGTAGTCGTCAACCAATCTCGGTTTGGGCAGCTCTGTGTTGGCGTTGAAATCCCAAGAACCCTCTTTGCAGAAATTGTCCTTCAAATCGTCACTTTCGTAATCTAACCCATCATCCACAATAGCCGCGACCACCCCGTGGCCCGTAATGTTCTCGTACCAGAGTCCCGTTGCGTTTACATCATTTCCAGGGTAGTTGGTGTTTATGAGATGCCATTGTTTCTCAAACAATGGGTCGTGGATGTCCAACTTGTCCTCCGCCTCTTTCAAGGGAATCATGCTTGAATCTATGGGGGGGTATTGGTTCACAGGGATCCTTTTGTGCAACCGATGCGGTAGCAACTCCTCATGGGATATTATTCTGTCCTCAGCTTCCTCGGTTGCCTGTCTCTTGTACATGTGGTATTGTTCCTTGTTCACAGAAAACACCATATGATCGTTCAGACCACGCACCGCATGCTCAAATCTCCATACAGGGTACATTTCTGCAATATCCTCCGGGGTCAACTTAGTCTCAACAGCAAAGTACCGACGCGATTCGTGGTCCTTCTGGGGCACCCGCTGGGCACTCCCAAGGGCAACCCACCCATACAAAAGCAGTCTGGTGATTGTGCTTGCCCTCATATTATGCACAATCGTCCAATTTCTTCCCTATGGCTTGTAAAGTGCTCGAAACTGTCACTTGAATACTTGTTAACGTTGTATGTTGATTTTTAATTCTGTCTCGGCATGGCGAGAATTTGAAAAAAGTAGTAGGCCCGGTTATATCGAAGCTATGTAAAGTAATGTTGAGTTACTAATAAATTCTAGGGCATCGGTGTATAGGTCACTCTGCTAGAGCCCCCATGGGGTCCCAAAGGGGTAGTACGATGGGTTCCTCTTCAGGGTCTGTAAATTTCGAAGAGAGTTGTTCGGGCAGCTCATCGATGTCGACAACGATTTGGAAACAGTGCTCCTCGAAGTACTCTTGTGTCATCACGTAGGAGCCTTCCTTGCCCGAGTCCTTTCCCCAGGAGTTTTCCACACGGTAGCGCAACGGAGCGCCAGTGGCCTCGTCAACGTGGGAGCCCGTAATAAGCATTGCATGAGTCATCAAACTCTCGCCGTAGCGGATGCGGGACTCCTTGGGCTGCTTGAGGTCGTACCCGATTGCCTCATAGTTCCAGAGGCGGGTGTCCATGACACCCCATTTCCTATCCATGTAGCGGGGGGTGTGGGAACCGAAGAAGACTGCCTTGTTGTTCTTGAGCCGTTGTATAATCAGCTTCGAAAGGGTTTCATTGTCCAGGTTAAGATATCTAACTTTCTCACCACCGATCACGTTCCCCAGGCGGTCGATCTCGATAATGCGACCGTATTCGTGACGAGGGTCGTTAATCAAGGAGACAGGCTTGGAATCGTCGAGCTGGGCGTATTGGCGTGCAAACTGCAATGGTGTGGTCTGGATGGTGTGCAACTTCTTGTCCTTGTCCGCGTAGGTCCAGGTGAATTCTTCATCGGGCTGCATAGGGGGCAGATCCATGAAGAGGGTAAATATCTGGAACAGCTGGCGTTGCATGGAGGTACGCATGGCTGCCAAGTCTGCCTCGCTGGCGCTCTTGTTGATAGCCTCGCGGAGGACTTGGGCAAATTCACGCAACTTCGAAGTCAAAAGCGAGTTCCACTTGCGAGACGCCGTAGTCGAGTAGGCCAAGTCGCCATACAGATCCTTGGGGATCAGACCGTACTTGCGGACGAGATTCAAAAACAGACTGTACTGTCCACCGTCCTGCGTGGGTGACATGAGTAACTGCTGCACGATACGGGATTCCACGGGTTCCTCGTGTGTCTCCATGATTTGCTCGAGGAAGAAGTTGGCCTTCTCCAGCTTGTCGTAGAAGAACAGGTACGACTGCGACAGCTCAAACTCCTTGATGTTGAGCTGCTGCATGGTGTTGAGTCTCAACTGGTTCGTGGCGGCGAAGAGCCAGCAGCGACCGGAGGACCGCTGATTCGTGACAGGAAGCTGTTCCACGGAGATCTGGGTATTGAACACACGCGACTCCAGCTCTTGCAGACGGGTACGGTCGAGTAGGGCGTCATCTGCACTGTAGTTCTTGAGTACCGTGGCTGCCAGCTGGTGCGCGCGGTCCTGTTTGAGCTCTTTGTCCCAATGGACTAGATTCGTGGTTCTGATGTTGGACATTGCACGCGATAGTGGGCACATGCGTTCTCCTCCTTGGGTACTCTCGTCTCTTGACTGCATGCAGTGGCTATCTATGTTTTAGGAGGCCCACCGCCTTAGTAAAAAAAAGTCCCCCGGTCAGTTTGCAACGCAACAGTGCAAAAGACAAGCGTATAAGCCAAGACAGTATGAGTGCCAAACTGTCTGAAGAGGACTTAAATGACTACATCGCACCAGGGCCCGTATGCATAATCCCCGCCAGTGAGAACAAGAAGCCCTCACAGGCACCCCTAGGGGAACTGGAGGTGGGCACCGAGCCAAGTGAGCCTGAGAAGGTTTCCATATCGTTGCAGGACTGCCTAGCATGCTCCGGATGCATCACGTCGAGTGAGGAGGTGCTCCTGAGCAAGCAGAGCCACACCGTGTTTCTAAAAGCCTGGCGCGAGCTGCCGCCCACGAGGCCACTGGTGATAAGCGTGGCACCGCAGTGCCGGATCTCGCTGGCCCAGCATTTTGGCCTCCCGCTCATCGAGATGGATCGTGCCCTGCTGAGCATCTTTCACAGCGTGCTGCACTGCCGTTACGCCGTGGGCACGGAGCTGGGCAGGGCGATCGCCATCCAGCACACCAACGAGCACCTGCTGCGCTTGAAGAACAACAACACGCCGTCGCCCAGACTGTGCAGCGTGTGCCCAGGGTTTGTCCTGTACGCGGAAAAGACGAGGCCAGAGCTGGTGCCGCTGCTCTTAAACGTCAAGTCACCGCAGCAGGTGACCGCCTCCCTGCTGCGGCAGGCGCTCCCGCCGGCGGAGCAGCACGACCAGTTTTACCATCTGGCTCTCATGCCCTGCTTTGACAAGAAACTGGAGGCTTCGCGGCCGGATGCAAAGGACGACGACGTGAACTGTGTCTTGACCCCGAGGGAGTTCTTGGCGATCCTGCAAGAGCTGCAGGTGGATGTCCCCCGACACCGCGTGACCGCAGACTTGTGCGCCCTGGCCGCCCAGCTCTCCCCGCCAGGCTGGGACCCCCAGCTGCACTGGGCTTCCAACTGCGGCAGCAGCTCTGGCGGTTACGCCTACCAGTACGCCCGCTTCGTGAGCGAGCTAAACCCGCGCTCCGTCGTGCGCACCCTCCAGGGCCGTAACGCCGACCTCCGTGAGTACCGTGTGGTGGCCCACGATGGTCGCCTGCTGGCCTCCGCGAGCGAGCTCTACGGCTTCCGCAACATCCAAAACATGGTCAGGCGGCTGCGTGGCTCCAAGCGCAGCGGCCGTGTCGTGCGCAAGCGTGGCCCCGCCCACCAGGCGCTGCCGCAGGCAGCGCCTGCGGCAGCAGACCCCTACAGCACCGACTTCATCGAGGTCATGGCCTGCCCCGGAGGATGCATCAACGGCGGTGGCCTGCTGAGCGGTGATACCAGCGCTAAACGCCGCGCGACGGCCCAGACTCTGGACCACAGGTATGCCACCGAGTTGGCGAGCGTAGACCCCCTGCAGTTGCCCCTGGGCGAAGCCTCGAAGAGGCCATACGAGTACGAGTATCATCCCATCGAGCACCACACGGCCACAGACCCGGTGGCCATGAGCGGCGCCTGGTAAATCCGCCTGTATGTAGCCTGTATATAACTGTGGTGTGTCACGTGAACGTGCACTTTTATCGTTTAGTTCTGCCACGCCTGGTTGTTGTGTCACAGTGAAAAACGACTACCACTACGTAGAGGATAACGGCGGTTTCTGGAGAGTTGCCTCCGAGAGACTCGCGATCTCCGGTTTACGTCAGCTGCATGATCTCTGCCGGATTTTTTTTGTCGCCGGTCATGCTGGTCGTAGTGGGTGCAGCGCCGAGGCAGCGCCCGCAGGCTCGACAAGCCGTCTTAGCCTCGACGCACACTCTTCTACATTAACCTCGCTACTCGCTACGCTCGGTGCCCGCCCATTGCTGCTCGCTTATTCGCTTACAAATAATTAGGGGGCCCTCCCTTTTCCTGCCCCCCCCGGTTCTCGCACGCGAGAAAAAAGAAGGGTGGACATCGCAGGGGAGCCGTACATATAAAAGCACCCCGGAGAACGGAATTCGGTGAAATTTGCCACCCCTCCCCTCCCCTCCTCCGACACGGTCCCACTCAGCAGCACACTCAACACTCCGGATATGGCTCCTGTTAAGTACGAAAAAGACACTACCTTTGTCATCTTTGGTGCCTCTGGCGATCTGGCCAAGAAGAAGACGTTCCCAGCCCTCTTTGGGCTGTTCAGAGAGGGTTACCTAGACCCCAGCACGCGGATCTACGGGTACGCCCGTTCGCACTTGACCATGGACGATCTCAAGGAAAGAGTGACCCCTCACATGAAACGCCCCGACGGCCTGGAAGGTGACAAAAAAGTGGAGGAGTTCTTCAAGATGGTGCACTACGTGCAGGGCGCATACGACAAGCCCGAGGGCTACCAGGGGCTCAAGAAGATTGTGGAGTCGCATGAGAAGGAGTTGGGTATCAAGGAGCCGCACAGGCTGTTCTACTTCGCGTTGCCACCCAGCGTGTTCTTCACGGTGGCGACGGAGATCAAGAAGAACCTGTACGTGCCCAATGGTGGCACCCGGCTGATCGTCGAGAAGCCGTTCGGGCATGACCTGGCCAGTGCTAGGAAGCTGCTCAACGAGCTGGCACCGCTGTTTTCCGAGGACGAGGTGTTTAGAATGGATCACTACTTGGGCAAAGAGCTGGTCAAGAACCTGCTGGTGCTGAGGTTTGGTAACACGTTCCTGAACGCGGCGTGGAACAAGGAGAACATCCAGAGCATTGTGATCTCTTTCAAGGAGCCGTTTGGCACGGAGGGCCGCGGCGGCTACTTCGACAAGATCGGTATCATCAGGGACGTGATGCAGAACCACTTGCTGCAGATCCTGACGTTGGTCACGATGGAGCGCCCGGTCTCGTTCGACCCGGAGTCGGTGCGTGACGAGAAGGTCAAGGTGCTGAAGGCGATCGCCCCCATCAACCACGACGACGTGCTCGTGGGCCAGTACGGCAAGTCCAAGGACGGCTCCAAGCCGGGTTACTTGGAAGACGACACCGTCGATCCGCACTCCAAGTGTCTGACCTTTGCCGCGCTGCCCTTCAGGATCCAGAACGAGCGTTGGGACGGCGTGCCGGTGATCATGCGGGCCGGTAAGGCCCTCAACGAGGGGAAGGTCGAGATCAGACTGCAGTACAAGGCCGTGGCCTCTGGTGTGTTCAAGGACATCCCGCAGAACGAGCTGGTCATCAGGGTACAGCCAAGCCCAGCCGTCTACATGAAGTTTAACGCCAAGACCCCCGGTCTGTCGAACCTGGCGCAAGTCACCGACCTCGACCTGACGTACTCGATCAGGTATAAGGACTACTGGATCCCCGAGGCTTACGAGGCCCTCATCAGGGAAGCCCTCCAGGATGACCACTCCAACTTTGTCAGGGACGACGAGCTGGACGTAAGCTGGAAGCTGTTCACGCCTTTGCTAGAGTATTTGGAAGGTCCAGACGCGCCTCAACCAGAGATCTACCCATACGGCTCCAGAGGCCCTGCACATCTCAAGGAGTACTTGGTAAAGCACGGCTATAACATTGCAGAGCAACACCATCACCCTTACACTTGGCCAGTGACCTCCCCGGAGGCTAACGAGGACAAGAGGCAAGAGAGTAGGACTCAGGCCAGCAGATATTGAAGCCGCCGCCGCCGGCTTCCTTTAACGTTAACGTTTCCATTCGCGATGCTTTATAAATATACGAACATATGATCATTTCCCTGTGTATTGACTTTTTTTTTTTTTTTTTTTTTTCTTTTTCTTCGTTTGTTGTTGTTCCTTCAGCGGTAGCTTGTTGGATATTTGGAAATGCAATTGTATTTATTAATCTACATGCGCTAATATTACAACTAAACAGTCTACAGTCTTGAGATAACGTAATCTGATCTCGAGAAAGAAAAACGACAATTAGTTTAGGAAAAATGCAACTCTTTGGATGTAAAGCAATGCGGGTGAGCGGTGCGGGACGTTCAGTTGTTCGCGTCCCCTTGCGTCACCAATGATGTAGAATGTTTCATCTTGACGGTTCTGTCCACTTCAAATTCTGAAAAATCAATACTGTTGGCCTTTATCTTTTCATGGATGTATTGTTGAATAGCCTCGCATTCGTCAAGTCCCTTGTCCTGGACCTCTCTCATCAAGGACATCAGAAATTTGGGCACCATACCCATGTCCTCATTATGAGTTATCAAAAAATCAACAACTTCAATAGCCAAGAAATAATGGCCGCCTTCATTTTGGGCAAAAGTATCGTTGAACGAACTGTTCGCCTGAGTCAAGGGTCCCTGCGGGACGTTACCATCAGGTAGACCCAAGATGTTTGGTGTAATAACTGTGGACAAGTTGTGAATATCCATCTTGGACCCAACTTCGTTTTCAATGTGTGAGAAGGAGCCCGTCCAACATAGGAAGGAAAGCAGAACTTCCAAAACGTTTCTGTTGATCTCCGGCAAAATGCTGTAGACCAAGTATATGACTCGTTGCCTCTCATGTTCCTTCTCCAATTTAGCAGCGTTGATCCATACATGATACAGTGGTGTCGTTAAAAGTGGATCTGGAAGTTCTCTAATGAATTTTTTTAACAGAGCTGATAGTTGTATGGCATTCTCCTTGGATAGATCCGGTGTCTCACCAGGGTGGTTGTCTATGGATAATGCCAACTCTTTCAACCTCCTGATGTTACCATTTTTACGAAAGATACCTTCCACTGACATATCCATTTGTCTAAGTGAGGAAATCAGTTCGTCAACGATTATCGGTATCCTTATCTTGGAAGGACCCACGCCGAGGTCCGATTCCACGCCGTATTTCTCAGAAAGAATGCCCAATGGGGTTCCGAACACCTTTAGCAGATCTTGCTTTCTAGGCTCTTTGTTCATCTTGGATTTCATTCTCCACCAGAAGCTACTAGAGGGGCTAGATTTTTCAGCTTTCAAAACAAAGGGCCCCAGTTGAGATGTATCAAAATCCTCTTTCATAATTCTCTTGTCCAATAACAACAGGGATAGACTAATTACCCTTAGGTAATTCAAGTCCAAACTGCTTAATTCCGAATAGTATACGCCACTCTTTTTAGCAACAACCCCAAGAGATTCATCATCACCTTCCTTCAATTTTTTGAAATAGGTAAAAGCATTCGGTCTCAGTTCCCTTGCTTGTTCCGCCGCCACGATTCTCGAAATGTCATCCAACGTCAGAGTCTTTGTATTACTAAACACATTTCCTGAATGTTGATCAAACGAACTGGCTGGTTCAGTCTTAATGACTAATCCTTTATTTTTTTCTGACGGTTTCAAGTTAACGTCTGTTTCAGCTGTCTCCAAGATGACAGATTTTCTAGCTTCTTGTTTGTCGCGTGCCAATTGAACGTACTCTCGTCTCGATTTCAATCGCTTTATATCGTTAAGAGTCCTAATATAAGTCTGTTGCATTATCATCGACTGGTTTATTTCGTTATCATCTCTTTTTCTGACCTTTGTCTTTAACTGAACTTCAAGTACAGCCTTGGATCGAACCAAGGCTATTTTCAAAAGAAAGATTAATTGTGCCAACCTCGTCACATACTTAAACCCTGGTAAGGACATAGGGTCGTCAACTGAACAATGTGAACACAGAATGTGATCGGAGTGTTCATTGTAAGTAGAGTCTCCCATATCCTGTGGTTTAATTCTCTGTTGGCATAAACAGCAGTAAAAACAATGCAAATGCCACCTCTTATCATGATATTGGATACAATCTTCTTGTATGTACTTTCCACATGATGCGCAATTGTCTGTAGCATTGATTGAAACGTCAATAAACGAAAAGGGATCCTTCTCGTAAGCTTCATTTTTTTCCACTTCACGCAAAAATTTCACTAACGAGCTCGGTGAATGCATCTTTCTATTTTTCTCGAGGGCATTATAAAGCCCATAACGTGTTAAAAGCTTCAAGAAATGCGTCAAACCAGTGATGACAGACATGAAGGATGAAACGGTCACTTTGGTGTCGCGAGGTTCGGAGCTCATTTTTCTCAGCAGCTGCAGATAGATCATGATTTTTGTTGACAGATTGCGTGGAAATTTGCTGTATTTTATGTTCATGTTTTCGCTCGTATTGTTGGTCTCCGGTGCTGTTAGGGACAATTTGCGACTACCAGTCAAGGGAGAAATATCAAAGCTGCAATCCTCCACGGATCCCAACGCTTTGAAGAGACATTCCACTTTTAACACAAATAACGCTGTTGAAGCAATACCTTTCAATTGGTTCGAATTCGCCAAGTATTGAAACATATCTGATATGCACGACGCAGTCTCCTCTTCAAATTTATAAAGCACAGACCATGTTTTTGAAAGAATGGAATTGAAAGTTTCCATTTGCTTCTCCAGTTCAGCCGGCAGAGGATTCATATCTGAATCTATGTGATGCCCTTTCTCAAATTTTACAGTGGGGAATGCCGGCAGCCCTAAAGTTTCCGCAGACAAATTCACATGCCAATACTTGTGAATCCCATAACACTCCGGATGCCAAGTATAAATTTCTTCACCTTTGGGGAATTCAATGTATTGATCTGATATCGGGTAATGGCAACCATTGCAACGCTTGGAAAAATATTTGAGAAAATGATACTTACAATACAATTGGTCCTGAAACATAAAGCATTTTTTCACACCACAGGGTGTCCCGCAGATGGTGCATGAAAAATGTTCCTCATCGTATCTTTCTCCGAAAGCCGTGTAATAGAGTCCTCGCAGGGGTTTGTTACAAACGTGGCACAACAAGTTGTGCCTTCTGAAATAATCGTACTGACATAAAAGAATCGTCTGCTTGGTCTCCTCCACTTCATAGGGAAAATATTTGGGCTTTAAAAATTTTTGACAATCTGCACAAGTAAAGCACTCCTCGTGGTAATATTTACCCAACGCCTTTAGCGTCGTCTTTCCATGCCTACTGCCCTGTGTTATAGGATTCTGGCACCTCGCGCAAACTTTCTTTGAACTCTTGGAACCATGATGTGAAGACTTCACGGAAACCACGGCCTTATCACTAGTATTAATATGTTGTTGCTCCCTGACTTGCTTCGGCTCGACATCAGGCATGGCCTGCATTATCAGTGGATAGATGGGGTACTTCTTAAAAAAGTGTCACACTAATTCCAGTTATACCACTTCGAGGTCTTCTCTGTTTTTTATTCTTGAATCGAACTGAAAAGTTCCAACACTTGTGTTCGACTCTCCAAACAGTTATGTAACAACCACTACAGATCGGAATTGTATCTCTCAAAAAGACTGTCGTCACTGCTTCTTCCTCACTTCACTCACAACTTCATCAAACTCTATCCAGATGAGTGACAAGCAAGGTTAATCCTCTTGTTCTGACTTGCTGTAGGTTCTTGACGTGAGAGAAAACATCATATTTGATGCATTTGTTTACATATGCTACCCGTTTTGCATGACACCACAGATCCATAATTGTCAAAGTGACGACAAAAAGGGCAAGAAAAGTGGTTGCCGTAAAAAAAGATACATGAAATACAATACGATACATTCGTACATGAGCTAATAATACCACAAGTCAAATAATAAATAATAATATTATTCGCTCCAGTTGTGTGATTTGTATTTGTCGTTAAAATTGTGGATCTGATCTTTGTCGAACTGGTTAGATATTCCTTGCAAAGTTCGAACGACTGCCTCTGTCGCGCCTATCAAAGGACGTATGATGGCCACCGGGGCCACCTTGGCGGCAGTGACGGCCGCAGCAGCAGTGCCGGCCTGTGCTTCTTTTATTTCACCTTTCGTCTTCCATACCACGTCGTAGACGAGATGCATGTGTTTCTCCAGGGACATATAGGCCTCCTCCAGACCTTTGTGAAGATCCAGTGGTTGGTCAGCGTAGAGACTGACAATTTTTGGTTGACCACCGTCACTCTTGGATGGATCTATTACGAGGGCCGCAGGCCTTTGCCCCCTTACTTGTGGATTACTACCACCAACCAATTGGTCCTCCTGTAACAAAGACTCCATATTTACCACAGGTTCCTCTGAGCGAGGCAGCCTCCCGTCGACTCCCACGCCTCCAAATATTTCCTCTGTATTCTCCAAAATAGCTTGCGTTCCAGACGCTAATTTGACGCCTATTTTGACAAAATCGCCAGTGGTAGTCTTCAAGAAGACGTTACAACCGTTTTTTAGACTTTTTCCCAGGCGGCGATCCTGCCGATACTCGGAAAGCGGGACAGTGACGAGCGCCTTGACGCCTGAACCGAGTGCCGCAATCGATTTCACAGGTGCGAAACCCTCTAAAACACCGGGAATTTGTTTGGAAGCAATATCCGGTGCCCAAACCGCCTTTAAAGCCGATGCTAATTCCGGGAATCCGTTAACCCCATAAAGAACAACACCCTTCAATGTTAGTTTCGCACCTTCCAGAATGAAAAAATTCATCAACTCGCTGGCGTGACCCGATCGTAATCCCGCATAATCCACTTTCTTTGGCTTGTAGTCCAATTTTAATTTCACAGAATTCGTGGTGAATTTTTGCAAAAATATTGTATCTGGATAGTCGTCTATCAACTCAAATCTCTTATCCTTAAATTCCCCAAATTTTACCAAAAAATCCAGAGCATCTTGATCTACATGCAAGCGCAACGGTGCGATATCCAAATTCAAAATCATCTCTGTTGCCATCAAGAAGTCGACGGGCCGCACTATCGATAACTGAGCACTGACCATCGGTCTTTCGCGTGGCCATTGCTCATGCCGTGACAAAGTTAGAAACTTATTCCAGGTGGAAGTGGGAACATTGTCCACTACTTCAAATTTTTGAATGGAAAGATCACATTTGTTTAACGTGTCAGCAGAAGCGTCAGAGTCCCGTTTTGTGGGATTGTCCACTTTATATCCAGTAAAGGATAATTTTAGCTTTTCCAACAGAAGTAAGGCTTTGTAAAAACGCGAAGGGTGAAGATTAGCTTTTTTCATACGAAGGGAAGACTTCTTTTCTCCCTGAACTTCTTCGCTTACTCTTTTCTTCAAATCAATATTGTCAGCGGTATCTGCAGTCACATAGATGGAATCAAATACTGACATCTGCATCCTACCATCAACATGGTGTTCAGCCTCAATTGCTTTTATTTCACGATCAACTTGGTCTATTGTGAGAGAAATGGAATTTCTGCTGTACTTCCAATCATAGCCGTCAAATAATTTCAGCGATACATTTCCCACATATAATTCAACTTTGACTTCGACTTCATTGTCATCATCTTGCACAGTCTTAATCTGTTCGTTACGGTCACTATCTAGATAACCCTCTTGAAAATTCATAGTTCTAATAGTAAAATCTGAAGAATCATTTGTAGCTTCATCTATTGAACAGACTGAGCGATCATCTTGGACCGAATTATGAAGCCGATCAATGTCAAAAAAACTGCTCTCCACAACTATTAGATCATCTTTATTGCCCTCATGTATTTTATTCTCCTGCTTTATATGAAAAGCATTGAAAAACTCCGGGTCCACTCCCTTAAAAACGTCCACTAAATCTTCATTGTTGTAGTTGTATTTTTCATCGTCTGGAAAAGTCAATGGAGGCTTGAGATCAATGCAAAGCTGCGTCAATGTATGTGCAGAGTCTGCGCACAGTGATAACACCAAATTATGCAATCTTATGTTCAAAGATATAGCTCCCTTAGAGGACTGGGTTAATATGGAGATTGTATCAAGCTTGCCAATTGCTGAAAACCCTTTATGCGCATACAATGAAGTCAAAGAAGGCCATTCTTTACCTCCTTGGTATTTGATGTTAGAAACATCGTCGACTAAGAGTAATGTACCACTGTTCAGTAAGCTTTTTGACTGGAAGTTGGACGCTTTCCCATTCATAGTAATACGATCAATGACTAAGACCAATGCAGCATTCAATCTATAAGGTAGCAGGAAGACTGAAGATTCAATCAGTTTTAATTCCCAGGACAGTGTAGAGGAGTGCGGCTCCTTGTTGACTCCCGGCGCCTTAGTGCTACTTTTGTTTGAATTCCTTAAAAAATCCAGCCATTTCGCGTAATAGTGAAGCGCCACATTGCGTAAAGTTATTCTCATCCTTCCACTACTTCTGCGTAAAAAGTAAAAAATGGGTCTATTATGGTCAGTCAGCTTGATTGGCTCTAAAATAACCTGACAATCATCTGCGAAAAGTCTATTAAGTGCCAAGTGTTTAGAGAATGCAATTAAATTTCCCTCCTGTGTGGAAGCAATTGTAATACCGGATAATTTCCCTTCCAAAATACCAAACTCGGGATTTAAAAAATTTTTTACTCCAACTTTAATTGAATCTATCATTAATGCAAATGAGGCAGCTGCCGTGTTCTTGTAAATTATATTAGAGGAATGCAATATTCGAACGCTCCTTTTCAAATAAGAATTTCTCTTCTCCTTGGTTTCTTTCTGATCCGAAACATTAAAAATAGGTGCCAATTTTCTAAAATCATCAAATAAACCTTGTAACATTAGAAAATCGTCTTCGATTATTATTTCTTTGATTCGGCATAACATTTTACTTGTAAGCAGAGAATCTTCGAGATTTTCATCGTAAGAGTTTAACTGTACCCGAGATTTGGAAGTGGTAATAGAGACACCTGAAATATTCAGCAAAACATCTTTTTGATCGACTTTCTCTCTCACAACTTTTATCGAATCAGTCTTGAAAATATCAGAGGCGGTATTAGAGCCCACATTTTGGATTTTCAGAAGCAGCTTGTAGTCATGCAGGAGCAATGTGATACTTATGGACCGTGTTCCAGTTAAAATTCGCGTCTCCTCTGCGCAAGACTTGGGTTTTGCCAAAGTTTTCTTAGAAACTTTACTTTCCAATAATGATACAAAATCACGAATTCGATGTGAGAATGCGAAAAGCTCATGAAGAACAGGCACGGTCAGGGTGATATCAACATCGTGCAATATGGACAAGAGTGATTCACTAGGTTTTATTATGCCACGAATTATGGGGGTCTTTGGATGACTAGAGGTGAACCCTTCACCTTTAAACTCAAAAGAGTCAATCGTTATGATGTATTCCTTATTGCCCAAACTATCCAGATTAGCCGTTCGCAGACGTAAACTGAAATTATGAGCAAAATCGATTTCAATAAGACCAACCTTTATTGCTAGAAATGTTATCCCCTCCAAAATATCCTGTTCCTTTTGAAACCTTCTGTATCCTTTAAGTGTGCTCGGCTGAGAAGTTTTATCAGCCGGCTCCTTTAAAATAGTTCGCATCAGAAAATCTAGGACTGCTTCACTCAGTTCCAGCAAATTATCGGCTGAGATGTGAATAGTATCAACATCTACCAACAAATCCTTAAGACTCAAATCCTCTACGGATGCCAACCCTTCGAAAGAAATACCAATCGAGTTGATGCAGATCAAATCTACCACACTTTCTGACTTGTCTTCACGGCTGTCCTCAGGAGCTCTCTCTGGAGTCTCCATGGCACTCATGTACATGGAATGCTCGTCATTCTGGGAGTAGTACATAGTGCTGGATAAATTATTCGTGTTCGGTACTTCTATAGTTTTCTTAATCCTTAGAACGTTCAAGTGATGCACTTCTATTCTCCTCACATTATTTTCCCCGGTATTGAGACATATTTTTTCGAGCTTGATCTCGATGGCCTCTTCGTCGTCAAATAGAAGCTTGAAACTCACATCTTCAAAGGTGATCATTAACTTAGAAAGAGCCACATTCAGTATGCGGTTTTTCACAGTTTCCAACCTGCTCACAGCAGGAACTGCCTCTATCTCCTCTCTACTGCTCACGCTACTACTGCTACTGGTAGTAGTCGGACTATTAAGCAGCTCAGATGTTAGATCGTTTTCACCACTGCCCGCTCCACCCCGATTCGTATCTGAAAACTGGATGATGGAATTGGTCAAATCCTGGATGCTCTTGGCCAAAGAAAAATTACCTGAATCACTATCTTGCCTCGAATACTTCGGTCTTACCACCAACTCTAGCCCTTTACCGTAGACGCCGACGCCACCAGAAACATTGAGTCGAAGATCCAAATGACCTATACTACCACTCTGCACATCTAGACCTGGTATGGTAATCTCGTCGACAACTAAATCCAAATCGTTGAATGAGAACTGTGAACTTGATCCAAGTGACACATGCAAGTTCGACAAATCTACATTCGAGAACACCGACACCTGTTGCAATACATGGAATAGCAACCTCTTTTGGATCGTTTGAGGCAGCCAAAATGCCATCTTGAGGTTAAGGTGGAGACAACTCGCCTTAAAATGTAACTCTAGAACCCCTCACAAACCGATCAACAGCTTTATATGAGATCAACAAGATTGATTGTTTCTTATTCACCTGGCTTTGCCCCTTCCTCACTGCCCCCTGCGTTGCCTGTCCGATAAGCAGAGGTTAAATGGAAGAAATGCACCGGAAATCCCGGACATGTTATACGGTTGTACAAAAAGATAAAATAACATTAACATTGAAAGTCACGATTATTTTGGATAATATGCTGGCATCAAAACAACCGCCGGTTATCAGAGTTAGAAGTAATTCTTGAGTTCGATTTTTTCGTGCGTAACGGATAGGACGAAAATTTTTTTGCTGCCTTTCTCGATTGAGCGCCGGTGGTATTTCACCTTATATGCGAAACCATCACTGCAAAAGGTTCTAATGGCGATTTTAAGCCTTGCATAGTAAGCGCGAACAGGCTAGCCGAACCTCCATGCTATCTTTTGGACAATCTTCCAAAGTTCAAGAATGTGACTAGTTTTCGTTTTCCGTATTTGTCTCTGAGGAAAAAGTTGACTTGACAACATCCCGCTATTTATTGCAAAAGCTGGAAAAAAAGTGACTTCATTCAGTTTGGCAACAAAAAGGATATTGTTTTGTCAGCGGGGTTTCTTGAGCTTCCAGTTCACGCAGCTGCCACTGTTTCAGCTACGAATGCGGCTGTTACCTTTTTACATAGGACCGATCTCACTGTAGTATGAATGAATATCCTGTGATTACAGTGCCCAAAGGACAATTCGTTGTCATCGATGGGTTCCTGGTGAAGTTGGGTACAGACGATAAGGAACAAAATGAAGTATTCCTTCGAGATGCCAGAAACCTCCTGACTTTTGACGGATGGTCCATTTTGCGGAACTCATTCTATCCTAACACGTTGCTTAAAATGCAAGAAATGAGATCTAACTACTATTTGACCCGCCACCGCTCATTTTTCCAGCTGATGAGGTCAAAAACATATGTGATCTTTATGAAAAAGCAAGGCAGGTACTGTTGCCGCAGAGTGGACCGCGGTCGAGCTACACACGTAGCACTAAGTGTGAAGTTAGGACCTAGGGGCCAACGTTTGAAATACGTTGTTTTTGACAAACCGCTTACTAGGTCAGAACACCAAACGCATGATCTTTACGAACAACAGAACCAGGATTTGCAAGAAATACAAGATACTTTGACACAAAACGCACCACCCTTCGGCACGGTGGATAGAGAAAACGCCATAATACAAAAAATACTATTTGTTACCGAGGAACAGTTGGATCGATTGCGGGGGTGTCCCATTACAAGCGCCAAGTTGGAGCGCATAAAGTGGGAAAACGACAGGCCCAGGATAGAGACTCTTTTGGAACTCAAGAAAAGTCTTTTAAAGATATGCCTAGAGAGCAGCTTTTGGCAGTTGAAAAGGTTGAAAGAGCGTTGTAACCACAGCGGGTTACAAAACGTCTTTGAAGATTGTAAGAATCAAATCAACCAAACGTTACCAATTATCAGCGAGCAAAATTTCCCACATTTGGTACAGCAATGGTTTGATGAATTGACTCCTCTAGAAAAGATTTCTGATCGGTACATAATCACTGAAAGGTTTGTTGTAGACTTGGAATCACAATCACTGGTAGATCCTCAAAGCAATGAACACTCAGCCAGTTTGAATTTGATTGAAAGAGAAAAAATAGCTAAGGCTGACTTACTGGACTGGAATGTGCTGAAATTGTGCAAAGATGCCTATGCCGTGCATAGCCGCAAATTATTTGACTTGGTCAATTGTACAGAAGAGACGCTTTTTGAGGATTCAAGTGGTCGAATAAGGACTTCGAGGCCCGAAGGGGAAGGCTCGACCAACTATAGTCAGTTTACGTGCCGCTGTATTCTCGTCGATTTTAAAGATTTCGGGCCAAAAACTTTGTATGAAAAGATTGAAGTAATGGATCTTCCGAGTGAGAACGACACCTTAAGAGGAAATATGCCTCCAAAATTTGTCATACCAAGAAACATAGGTGACAAAAAATATGATTATTTACTTAAGAATTTGGACTTCTTCGTCAGTTCTAACGGCCTTAAAACGCTTTACGTTAAGACATTTGAACAGTTCAAAAGCATGTTTAAGGATACGGCGATGACGAAAACTGGCAAGATGGCCAATTGAGTACTTCGAATAAAACACGGAAGTACAGTATGTCGAAACGTGACCGCTGTTTACGCTGCCTTCTTTGTAGCGGTTTCAAACCTGTGTCCCCCAATTTAAATAAATAGGGGTTTGGCGGAGGACACGCAAAAGTGTGTTAAGCCTCAAAATAGTTATTATTAAACACCTAACTGTCTCAAAGATGTATCGGTTTATCATTCATTTCAAGTACTACAATTAGCGGAGATTCTTCGCGTATTATCCGTGGTAGTAGATACGTTTCCGCCAGATAGCGATTTATTGTATTGGATGGGTTACTGAATACACTGTCAAGTCAAGATAGATTAGTTTTCTCCCTCACATGTCACATGCAACGGAGATTGCAGAGGTGGAAATTGAAATCCATTAAGGCACGGTGGAGTTTAAATTCCACCTAACCAGGTTAAACGGACCTGTTTTCAGTTTTTATCTCTGCATTACTTAAAGGGATCTTACACAAGGTTCTACTTGTTCAATACCTTCGAATGATGTAGACATTGTCCAGCAACTCTCTCAGACTACTTACCCCATATGTCCTCAATTTACAACAAAACACCTCTGTTAAGGCATGTGTTTAACAAAGATGGTCTCCCCCAAATTTTTGTGAAATATGAATGTTTGCAACCCAGCGGTAGTTTTAAAAGTAGGGGTATTGGTCATTTAATTTTGAAAAAGGCACATCTAATTCAAAACGGTGGTAAAAAAAAGCCGATTGTGTTTTCAAGTTCTGGTGGCAATGCTGGCTTTGCCGCAGCAGTTGCATGTCAGAGATTAAACCTACCATGTACCGTGGTTATCCCTACAACCACAAAAGAAAGAATGGCAAACAAAATAAGAACTTGCGGTGCGAACGTGATTGTCAAAGGATCACATTGGAAAGAAGCTGACTTTCACTTGCACAAAATACTCGCTGGCGACTTGGACAAAAGGAAATTTGAACCAATTTATGTTCATCCCTTTGACAACCCTATGATTTGGGAAGGTCACTCGACAATTGTGGATGAAATTGTAGACAGCTTTAATGACCAAAACATTTCTATCGAAAGAATAAAGGGCATTGTTTGCAGCGTTGGTGGTGGCGGCCTATACAATGGAATCATTCAAGGTTTGGAAAAACACGCATTAGCAACCAATATACCTGTTGTTGCTGTGGAGACTAGAGGCTGTCACGTTTTAGGTACATCTTTGCAAGGGGGAAAACACGTTGAATTTGAGAAAGTTTCCAGTGTCGCAACTTCGTTGTGCACTACTCAGATATCTGCGAAAACGTTTGAATATGCGCAAAAATATGACACTAAATCTATTGTGTTGGAGGACAATGAAGTTTTAGAAACTTGTTTGAAGTATTTAGAAGATTTCAACATAACCACCGAACCAGCTTGTGGAGCAAGTCTCCACTTGGCTTACCATCCACAACTTTTACAGGAGGCTTTGGGGAAAAAACTTTCCGACAAGGACATTATAGTTGTGATAGCATGTGGTGGATCATCTACCACATCCCGTGACTTGGAGACTATGTTAGAATCACTTTCAAAGAGGCACTCTTTTGGAGCACAGGAAAATTCTTCTTAAATAAACTATGTTTAAAGGACAATTTTGGACAGCTAAAAAAATTGAAAAACCGCTTTATCCGAATCGAATGGCGATATCTCTTCGCAAAAGTTACATAGATTTCTAAATCTACCAGTGTTTTCCCCTACCCTATAAAAATACAATTTGCTCAGGTGGCGGAAATCCGAGAACAGCTTGAGCTCATAGCCTGCAATGTATATATATTTCGTTGAAGAAAATTCTTTTATATAAGCATAGTATGGTTAGCAAAGTTTAAGGTCACGAGCCGTGTCAAAAATTGACTGACGTGTATTCCGACAGTTATAAAGGATCCCGTACAAATTTTCAAAACAAGGTTCAGATTTCAACTTCTCGAGAAATTTTCGAAAGTAAATGCAATACCTATCTTTTGTCCTAAAGATTTTGTTCTTCTGGGCAACACTGAATATTCGAAGGATTTTTCATTTCACAACAGTCAATTCTCAAATCAAAATAAAATATGGTGAAAGCACGAATTTGGATATGACTGACTAATTATGTTATCGAAAATAACCTTCTCCAGGTCTGCTGTAGTCCCTTCTTTTCCATTCTACAATGGCCCAAAAACGTGTTCTTGTCGGCAAAGGCGGAAAATTGCCTTTCGTATATATGTTTAAAGCTGTCTTCTACGAAATGCGTTGTTATAGAGATGCGACAATGATTTTTGAAAATCCCATGTTCTAAATCAGAAGGCAAACGACACCCATACACCGTTATATGAGAATGTGTTCGAAGAAACTATCATTTGCATTCTTATAAATATCTGTTTGAAACCCCACACACACTAGTCCGACCCCCCATGCTAGAAGCTCACAAGAAGGTCCTCCACGTTCATCCAGGGGCCGCGCGAGGTGGCGTACATTGGTTGGATT
>PPJZ02000105.1:0-25098 GCA_003705955.2 Zygosaccharomyces kombuchaensis
CGCTGTTAATAACTATTTGCCTTTTCTTTTATATATTTTAACACAATCCCGGCTCAACTAGCGCCAGGCATCTCAGTCATTTCCGTCTATCATCGGGATAGTCCCTTTCAAACAGCTTGTTCTCCCTGGGAATATCCGTGCCCAGATGGTTGAAGTCGTAGGGTTCGCCGCTCTCGTCGGTGACCGCAAAGAGGGGGAATTTCTTATTGAACAGGTCGGAAGCCGCTGCGTACAGTTGCTTGTATATCTTGTAGCTGACTTCCTCGGTGATGCGGTTGACCTCGTTCCTCGTCATGGTCTGGGCCAACTCCTCCCACAGTCTCTTCTCGTAAACGTACAGCGTGGGGTCCTTGACGGGGGAATCCATCGTGGGTGCGACGCCATGGCGGAGTACCTCCAACAGGTCCTCCTTGTCGTCCTTGGTGACAACCGTGTCGTACTGCAGCTCTAGTTCTTTCAACCGGTACGCCGTGAGGTTGTAAGAGGTATAGTAGAGGCTGAACAGGTCCGCGTAGCCGATGTTGTGCATGTTTTCGAACAGCGGGTCGAGGTCGTCGAGTTTCAGGTCGTTGATGGGCGACTTCACCTCGCGCAGGTTCGCGTTCCAGGACCGCATGTTGGCAAATCTCTTGAGAATGTTCAAGTTGAACCAGGAACGCAGCTCCGGCACGTACACGTTGCCCTGGTATGTGGTGAACCCGAGGTCCTTGGGCACGTAGTACTCCTTGCGAAGGTCGTCGATCACACGGTACGGCACGAGTGCCTCCACGCCGTGGTAGATCGTCTTCACGAGCGGCGAGGCGAGATCCATCGTGACAAAATGGTTGTTACGACAGTTGTACGCGCCCACTTGACGGTTCATGTAGTAGCGCTGCGCCGGCGTGAGCCCGCGCTGTGGCGCGTTCTTCTTCTCGAACCCTTCCTTCTCGTGCTTGGCGGCCGTCTTGATCCACTCCAGCTGATCCTTGCTGAACTCCCCGGCATGGTCCTTGGAGTACTGCTCGAGCGTGGCGATGTCCATGGACGCGAGTCCGTCGCCCAGCTCCGGGGACCGGAAATCCTTCATCCCCTGCTCCATGTTCACCGACTTGGCCTTCTGCTCGTACCAGTCCTTGAAATTGTCGCGCTGTGGGTTCGAAGAGACGCTGAGCCCCGTGATGTCCACGTACAGCCCGGAATCGATGTCCACGAACCGCGCGTCGATGTTGTTCTGCCCGTTTCCGTTGGTCCGCACGGTGATCGAGGTCCCCACGTCGACGAGGTACTTGCCGTTACCTTCGCGCGGGTCCTCGAGCACGAGCGACTGGTTGAAGTACTCGCTCAGCAGGTGCAGGTGCCTGATGGGCATCTGCACGTCGTAGTCGTTGTCCCAGGGAAAGTTCTTGCCGTTGTACAGGTACCCGTACAGCGACCCGTGCGCCACCCACGTGAGCAGCCCGTTGGCCCTGGTGAACTTCAGCCACGTGCGCACCAGCGAGTTGAGCCTCGCCTGGTACTCCTGGAACTCCTCCACGAGGCCGCCGTTGAAGAACCGCTTGTCGCGGTGGTACCCCATGCCTGCGAACTGCGAGATGTGCTCCGCCTCGCTGAGGTACTTGGGCGCGAGAGCCGCGTGCGTGGCCACCGACACTTTGATCGACTCGAGGTACTGCTCCTGGTGCGCGCTGGCGCGGTTCTCGGCCTTGAGCCTCTCGAGCTCCCGGATCTTGGCCTTGACGTCGAACTCGAAGTCCGACGGCTTTAGCGGGATCGTGCTCTCGTCCTCCTGCGTGCGCTGCGCGTCCGGGATCACCACACGCGCCTTGAAAGCGGCGTCGCTGTTGAGGAACTCGCGCAGCTTCCCCAAGTGATCGAACATGAAGTCCGCCTGCTCGTCGGCCCGAGTCATGTGCCGCGAGAGGAACGCCTCCAGCATGCGCGACTCCACCAGGTTGGACCGCGTCGTGCGCACCGGGAACCGATACGCGGACCGGTCCGCCTCCAGCACCGTGATGGAGAGCGGGTTGCGCAGCTCGGAGAACAAGAACGACCGCGCCTGCATCTGATACACCTCCGGCCGCACGTCCTCGTGCAGCTCGTGCACCTGGATCGGCAGGTTGAACCTGGCTCCCTCCGCGGCGCGCCGGCACTGGTTCTCGGGCACTTTGTCCGGTCCGGGCCGCTCGGCCCGGATCTTGCGGTACCACTCCGGATCGAGGTACTTGATGCGCTGGTAGTCGAAGAAGTTGCCGCCGATGGCGGCCTCTACCTCGTCGAGCTTGTCCTGGTTGAACGCGCGCTCGTAGAGAAACGTGCAGTCGACGTCGACGCCGCCGTCCTGCACGGCGGCAATGAGCTTGTTGAAGTCGTGGTGGTCCGCCCAGTCGTACCACGAGAAGGTCAATGTGGGCGGCTGGTCCATCTCGGCCTCCTGTCCGGGCCGCGTGGACTCATGCTGGAACGTCTGTGCGGCGTCCATCGCGTGGTCGAGGTACACCGACCACACGAGGCGCGGGTCCGCGTCGTAGAAGTGCAGGTCGTCGATGCTCTCCAGCTGCTGCCCCTTGCGTGGGCCCACCACGGGCGTCAGCAGCGACCCGCGCAGTGTGTACTGGTCGGGCCACTGCATCGCGGTGTTGAACTTGAACTTGTGGTACAGCGCGCGCGCGGCGCCGGCCTTCGGGCCGAGCGACGCCAGCGGCAGGTGCGCTGCGCCTGTCGCGCTGGCCCAGTCGGACTGCCTGGCGACGACCAGCGCGACCACCAGCAGCAGGGCAAGCTTCTGCAGCAGCGATCTGTGTGTCTGCAGCCAGCGGTGGCAGAACTTAAATGGCAAGCGAAGCATGGGAGGGGGGTGAGTGTGCTGTGCTGTGCTGTGCTGTGCGTATGCGTATGCTGCTCTTATGCGTATGCTGCTGCTGCTTTACCTCCGGAAGGGTCCTTTGTCACCTGTGCCCGCGTGTTTTGAATTCGCCTCAGGGTCTTTTTTATATACACTCGCACAGCGAAGGGGAAACGGCCGCAGGGTGATTCCCAGTTGCACCCTCGGCAACGCAGCGCAGCGAGGCTTGGCCCGGACCATGTGATGAGGGCTTCCTGCTGCGCGTCGCGCTGCGCGCGCTGCGTCCAGGTTCGAACGCCAAGCGCGCGCTGCGCGCCGTGGCCGCGCCGTGGCCGCGACGTGCGACAACCCGCTGTAAAAGACGCAGATGTTGCTACTGCTGCTACTGCTGCTACGGCAGCGGGCGGCGGCTGCGCTGCGCCCGTGACGGCACCCCCACGGCGCCGCTGGACCCTGAGCCGCTGCCCGCCGCCCGCTGCCCGCCGCCCGCTGCACTACCGACAGTCTCCACTGCCCCCGTCTCCGCTGTGCCATCTGCCTCCCCGCTGTCGCACTGCCCTGACGCCCCACGCCAGGGTCCCTCCGGCATCGGCCCGGTCCGGCACCCCAACACAGATCTGCCATTGTCCCCCGGCTGCCCACTGGCCGTACCCAACAGCTCCTGCTCGGATAGCAAGCCACTGTACAACGCCGGAGAGCACAGCCGGAAGCCCTGAGGGGAAACTGTCATGGCGCCACCCTGACGTGCGCGGCTGCGGTCGGCGGCTCTTGCGCGCTACCGGCCGCGCCACGCCGAAATCTCGCAGACCGGCGTACGGGGGTTAGCGCCCCATGGGGCTGGCTGCTGCGGGGTGGGCAGTGCGCCTATCGTGCAGCAGCCTCTGTGCGGGAATTGCAAGACCCTGGGAGCAGTTCCTGGTAGTCGCAGGCGCCACGGCAGCACGTCGGCGGCTAGCGTTCTTTTTGCAAAAAGAACCAAAAAGCGTGGCTGCTCGCTGCGCGAGCAGCGAGCAGCGAGCAGCGAGCAGCGATAAGCGAGATACCGAACACGGGTGCCAAACGAGGGGAGGGGGTCCACAAAAATCAAAATCATAGGTCGATTCAAGAAGCACTATGGGTTCAGCTTCAGCGACTTTTCCATGGATCCTTTGGAGAAGCCGTGGGAAGGTTGGTGCCTGGCTGAAGAGCTTCCCGTACAAAGTACCGGTTACCATATACACATGTTATGCAATGGCGTTCTAGCACTCGACCAGAAGACCTATTTAAAAAGAACCACCTATGATATAGTATATTAACTAGAGATCCTACACGTGCTAAGTAACTGGGCCGTGGTTCATTACATCTCGTGGTGCATTTACTCCAAAAACTATGCCAGACATGGTAATACCAGATTTGTCTCTGCCACACGCCTTGTCGTTATCCTATTATGAAGGATATCCCGGTGAATGTTTAGGTGACTCGGAAGAAACTTAGCGGATCCGATGCGAAGGAAGAGCAAATAATCACGTGGGACGGCGGGGGTGGGCGAAAAGGCGCCGTTGGTTCTTGAACGCTAGCCGCGGGGGCCCCGGGACCACGACGACAGGTGGAAACAAGCACGCAAGGGCGCCGCAAGCGGGGCCTCGCGGGGGAGCCGCGGTCGCCCTGGTCGCCCTGCGGTCCCGTAGGCATGCGCGTCACATCCGTAAACTTACAACTACTACATAAAGAGAGCTAACCAAACCCCGCGCGGTCGCTAGCGGTCGCTAGCGGTCGCCCCCGGCCTCCACGTCCACACCGGCGTCCCTCAGCCTCTGGCGCAAGGACTCGATCTCCTTGTACGCCCTGCCCAACTCGTCCTGCAGCCTCTCGTTCGCGGTCGTCAGGCGCGACTGGTTCTGCTCGCTCAACAGCTTCTGCAGCGTCCACTTGTCGATGTTGGCGCTCTCGGTCTCCTTCAATTTTTGGATGTACTCCGCAGCGCGCGCCAGCACAGTCGCCTTGCTGCTCTCCTTGACAGGTAGCAGCTCGCTCAGCTTGTTGATGGCAGTATTGATGTTCTCACGCCGGCGTCTTTCCACCTCCTTGTGGGAGTCCTTCCGCTGCTTGCGCCACTCGTCGGAGCCGGTGGCCGGCGCAGACCGTCTCGACCGCCTGCCAAAGATCTTCTTGTCGTCGTCGTCACCTTCGTCCAGATCCACCTCAGCGGACGCACTGCCGCTGTGAACCAACCCCCCAGCCCCGTTTTTGCCCCCGGCGTGCTGCTGCTGCAGCAGCAGCTGCTTGGCCTCGTCATCTTCTTCCGGGACGTGGTCAGGGTCTTTGATTTGGTCATCCAGCTCCTCCTCCTCCTCCTCCTCTTCTTCCTCCTCCTCCTCCTCCTCTTCTTCGTCCTCGTCGTCATCGCCACCACCGCCGGGCTTACCGTGGTCTCCTGGATGCTGAATCAGGTCACCGTAGGCTGCGTGGGCCACGGCAGCTGCCGTGGCCGCTGTCTCGTACTGACTATGGGAGCCCCCCTGGGGCTCGCCCTCGTTCAGCAGCGCAGCATCGATGTTGTCGTCGTGCTTATGTCTCTTTAGCGAACTGTCGTCGCCTGCACGCTCTCTCTTACCTAAACTCATTGTTCGATAATGCAGATATACCTGGGGGTTACCTTTGAAACGTGAAAACCACGTGGAGTACTGTCGTTCTTTTTATACCTCTCCGTCACGGTCGGTCCTTGTTGACATGATGAAGAGAGTGTTCATGTGTTTAATTTTTTTTTTTTTTTTTTTTTTTTCCTTTCTTTCCCCTTCCCTTTGCGATTTTTTTTCAAAAGGGCAGCAACGCGACGCAAAGGGAAAAGGTCGCGCGCGATGAGCAAGCCTCTGTCAAAGAACCTTGCAGCAGCTTACGCTGGTAGTTCAGCGCGAAGACATGGCTCTTGCAGAGTTCGCAGGGGCCACGCTTGCCGGCACATCCAAGTGGTTGTGCACCACGCGCCGTTTCTTCGGGCGCGATGCGTTGCTCCGTAGAGAGGCAGCAGAGCTCTGATGTGCTGTCGCGGGCTGCACGCTCTGCTGTGCGCTCTGCGCGTTGGCAATCGACATATCGCTCATCTTGCGCGTAACACGTGTAATGTGCTGTGAGGGCGCCTCTGCGATGTCTACCATGGATCTCGGTTTGACACTGGCGGCCAGAGACTCCTCGCTCTGGTGCTGCGAGCCTCGGATCTCCGGTGCGTTCACACAGGGTTCCTCGTCCGGGTCCACGCACGTTTCTATCGACTGGAACCACGGGTCAGCAAAGAGGTCCTCGAGCGTGTAGCGCGTCTCTGCCTTTGGGTCGGCCAGCCTCCATGCGACCCTCGCGGCGTCCGTGCTGTTGAAATTGCGAGCCAAGAGGTACTCTGCACCGGGGCCCGGCTTGTAGCATCCCTTGTCTCTGAAGTGCGGGTTCTGGTACTGCACGTACTGTTCGTATCCGGCGGCGTAATCTCTGTAGCGCGAGTCCATGCTGCAGGACTCGAAGAAGGGCAGCATATTGCGCACCAGGGCAATCAGGATGATCCCCAGGGCGTAACTGTCCATCTTGAGCGGGTCGAATGGCTTTTGCAACGACTCTGGGTAGCACTTCTTAGAGTCATACATCATGACTTCCGGTGGAGCGTAGGGAGACGAACCGATCATGCCCTCGCATCTCTTGACCGGGCTGTTCGGGTCGGCAGCATCTGTGTGGTACCAGTCTGAGATTCCAAAATCCGTCAGTTTGCAGACGCCATCCTGTGTCAGCAGAACGTTCTCCGGTTTCAGGTCCCTGTGGGCAATTCCTTGCTCGTGGCAGAACTTCACTCCGTGGACGATCTGCTTGAAGATGCAGTACTTCTCTGGGAGCGGCACACCGCGCCAGCCGGAGCGTTCCATCAGTTGGAACAGGTCCTTGACACATATCTCGATGACAAACCCCCAGCCACGCGTCGTGTACGTGGTGGTGGGTACTTTTACCAGGCAGAAAGTGTTGTCGATATGCACGTTGTGCGATAAATGCTTGCCGATGATGAACTCCTTGGAACAACGCTTGTAGAACCGTTCTGGTGTCTCGTCGTATATCATGTTTAGCTTCTTGAGGGCATATAGTTCCCGCTGGTGGTGTGCACTGCGCACCTTGCGTACTTCGCTGGACCCGCCAGACCCGAGTGCCTGATTATCGCTGTCAAACACAAAGTTATCCGTCAGAGACACGCTGATTTGCTTAATGTCATCGGGCAAGTACGCATTCGGATCTGCGATGGGCAATGGGAGCACCCTGACGTGTGCATCCCCGTCATGCATGTAAAAACTGAGGTCGTTCTTCCCACCATTCATCGAACCACCGACTTGAGCAGTCCCACCGTGCGAATTATTCATACCGTACGGATTGTAGATCATGGGCTCGTTGTTCAGCACTGGATGCGAGCCATGGCGAGGTTGCTGGTGCTTTTTGCCATTCGTATGCGTGTTTCGACGCGCGGGCACTCTTGCATGGGGTACCTGAGAGTTGCCATGGGCAAACGGGTTGTGATTGTGGGCCATCATGTTCTGCAAAGCAGGTGAGGACTCTGCCGATTTCAATGCATGCCCCCCTGGTGGTGCTCTGCGCGACACCATGGAGGAAGCTCTGTCACGACCGTTCTTATCAGGCGAGCCAGCCTTCGAAGAACCACCGCTCGGTGCCTTGTGATCATAGTGGGACTTGAATTTCTTGCCCAGCGCCTTGAATGGGTTCATTGAATCAGCCCTCTCCACTGTACTGCCCCTTTCGTTGGCCATATCGCTGCGAGATGTTGAATTATTTTACTAAGCTCCTTCTCTCCACTCGAGGGGAGTACGTCCTTAAATTAAACTATCTGGGCCTCCCGTAGCAGCTAGGTAACCCTTGTGTGCTATCCTTTAAGCAGTTAGAAGCAATTGTATTGGCCGTTTGAGATTTCTTTGTCATATGTACGTTATAACAAGTGAAACTTTTCATTAGGTTCAAGCTTAATATCCGAGAAATTTTGATTCCTCGTTATGAGGTAGTAAACACGTTTATGAATGGCTGAAAACAGAGACTACCAAAGTCATCAGGCGAGGCTGGTCCTGGTACCCGTCTCCGAGGAAATCTCACCGTTTGGCATGTCGCCTTCCCGATTGTCTTGGAAACGGTGGTAGATGGACAGCAGTTTGTCAAATTCATGAGCGGAAATGCTTGGTTTCGTCTCTTGGGCAGCATCCAGAAGGTCTTGCAGGGTTATGGTAGGTGTGGGAAGATTGGCTTGGCGCTGTGGACGTTGAGTGTTGTCACCCTGTGTGGTGGATTGTAGGATCTCTAGAAGCCCCGTTGCATCTCCACCGTTAATCACTGAATGAACTATCCTTTGCATTTCCGGCTTCTCCTGTGAAAGCTCTTGCTGATGCTGCTTATGCTGCTGCTGCTGTTCCTCCTTCTCCTCCTCCTGTTGGCTGAGTCCTCTGTGCACTGCCTTCAAATAGGCATTGTAGCACAGACCTTGCAGGTCTGCACCCGTGTAGCCCTCCGTATGCTCAGCTATCGAGTATAAATCGGTACCCGTTTCAATCTGCATCTTAGTTGTTATTGCACGTAAGATTTCGTATCGGTCCTGGCGATTGGGTATATTGCAGAGGACGCTTTTATCAATTCTGCCAGGTCTCAGCAGTGCAGGATCAATCAGGTCTGGCCTGCTCGTTGCCACCAGAACGTAGACATTGTCTAGCCCCTCCACGCCGTCCATTTGGGTCAACAGTTGATTAACGATACGGTCTGTAACCCCCGTAGAGTCGTGGCCTCTCTTAGGTGCAATGGAGTCAAACTCATCAAAGAACAGGATGCAAGGTTTGACACTTTGGGCTCTTTCAAATAGCTTTCGAACGTTTTGCTCACTAGCCCCGATATACTTGTCGAGGATTTCTGGACCTTTTATCGTGATGAAGTTTATACCGCACTGTTGAGCTACAGCACTGGCAAGCATCGTCTTACCGCAACCAGGATATCCATACAGTAGCACACCAGAACGCAGATTCAGCGGACAATTGGCAAAAATAGGGGCATACTTGCTAGGCCATTCCAAAGTCTCTAGAAGGAGTCGCTTGGGCGCCTCAAGCGCGCCAATGTCGTCCCACTTGACGCCGGTGCTTTTTGTAAGTTTAACACCCTGCAAGGACGATGGTGTAAAACTTTGGAGAGTCTCTGTGAAAATATCTTTTTGTAGGGGCGGCGCAGAAGTGCTATTATTTTGGAAGATTCTTCGGTTGTAGAACATTTTGTCTACAAGCAATTTTAAATCTAGCGGAGAGTAACCTTCGGTCTCTAGTGCAATGTCACGATGCTGTAAGTCTTCTCCCAATTGCATATCTGTCTTACTTAGATAGAATTGGATCATGTTGTTCCTACCATCGGTGTCCAGGGCCTTCACTTTGAAAGTCTCGCTGACAAAATGCTTGTCGAAAAAACTACTGTTCAGCGAGTTTCTATTTTGATCACTGAGTATGACTCTCACTGCATCGGATCTCTTTTTCGAGATAGCCTGGATACCGTTTATTAACGACATGGCCAACTTTGTCGAAGTTGCGCCACCTCTTTGTAACTGAGCTTGTTGCTGAGGGTCTTCCGATTTGATGCTCGGGAAAAAAGTGCTTGCATTGTCTAATAACAGCACCGAAGGAGCGTGCCAGTAGCACAATGAGCAACACTCCTGCAAAAATTGCTTCATTCGTCCCAAATTGGAACTTTCCAACAAGGTGTTGCAATCGACGTACATGACATACTTGCCATGTTCCAAAACCAGCAACTTGCTCGCCTGTTGCAGTAAAGTCGTCTTGCCCATTCCTGGGCCGCCCTCTAGCATCGCACAGCTAGACGGCGTCACGGGCAGTGTTAAAAAACTCGTCACTTGCTCCACAAGATCAGTGACAACGAGACTATCTGATTCGATGGCTTTTTTTAGAAATGGATTGACTTCCAATTTGTTATTCAGCTCTGCGAGTGGAAGCTTCATCTCTTCCGAGGCTAAAAAGCTCCAGTTATCAGCAATTGGCCTTCCGCTAAAATTTGCAACCATGGGATGCTTACCATTTGACTCCAGTAATAGTTCAATCATAACTTTTTCTTTTGCGCAAATCATCTTATGAGTTAGGATGCTTCCTTGTAGGTTGTTTATCAAATTCAGTACGTCTTGAGAGGGACCCCCTTGAGCAGGTCCAGAGTAGATAATTTTACGTCTATCCCTCCTAGCAACTTCCTCCTCGTCAACTAGAGGTCTCACTAGTACCTTTACGACGCTTCCATCATTGATGAAATTATGCCCATCACAAAACTCGACCTTGAGTTTAAGCCCATTCCGGGGATCTGCCCAAAGCGAATTCCATACCAGCGGTGACATCGAAATACAGCCATTCGGCACGGTATTATCAGCCGTCACGGTCACTGCAATGTTGCTAGTGTACTTGTTACCTGCGTTCTTGAGCGATGGACTGTGCTTCAAATCTAACGCATTATGCACAATTGAGACAAATGCGTACTCAGAAGCTAACTCTCTAGGGTGCATCCTCACTTGCAGGTTCTTTAGCCCTGCCCCGCTTTTCCTAATAATTGTCCGCTTTAATCTTGTGACGCTGTCTGATGGTTTTTTTATCTCTTGATGCTTGGAGCTCCCCTTATCTGCTCTTGACTTATTCTCCCTGGGTGCCACTATTATTAAAGAGCCTGTGTCTATTCTGGCTGATTTCAATTCCTCGGGTACAACTCTTTGAATTCGAAACTTAGACACAACATTGTCAACGTAACATATTAATACTTCCCCCACAGTGACTATTCTAGTTTGATGCAAAATGTCATCCTGGAAAAACATTGAATTACATTCAATAATCTCCCAGTCATCACTACTTTCTGGTTCTACGTAAACCTCTGTAGCAGTTTGGCTAGCACCATACCTACAAATGTTTAAATCTACGACTTCGCCTGCATTTAGATCAAACTCTTTTGCCAAAAGTGGGTTCATGTCAATCGTTGACACACCATTCACATACCCCTGAGACTCATAACCATCCCAACCGATGTGTAACAGCTCTTTGCCATCCCTGGCAAGATTTATGCCAAATTCTTGAATAGATATTCCAGTTGACTCTAGTGTTTGAACGATGGAACTAGGCAGCCTAATAAAATTCCCCCTAATTTTATTGGAAAATTCAATTCTAATATTCGTAAAATGAAGCTCACCAGGCTCGGAAGCCGTCATTACAAGCACTATTCGTCTTTTTTCGTTATCTTTTCCTTGACAGGTTGAAATGGATTTGATTTTTTCTTGCAAGGTAGAAAAAGTCGAAAGGTTGAAAACTAACCACAGGGCAAAGCCGTTTATTTGCCTTTCAAAGCTATGGGCAGTTACATGGTGGTGTCTCATCATGGCCATTAAATTCATTCTGTGCTTCAACAAGCAGGGCATCATCAGATTGGTGAGATGGTTTGAACTTTCCGCTAGTGAGGCCCAAAAGACGCAGGACGTGATTGTTCAGATATACAGGCTCATATCTTCCAGAGATCATAAGCACCAGAGCAACTTTGTAGAGTTTTCTGAATCTACAAAATTGGTTTACAAGAGGTATGCTGGGCTCTTTTTTGTGATGGGCGTGGGACTACAAGACGAAGAGCCCATATATCTGTCGCACATCCATCTTTTTGTCGAAGTGTTGGACGCCTTTTTCGGTAATGTATGTGAGCTAGACATTGTTTTCAACTTCTATAAGGCCTACATGGTGATGGACGAAATGTTTATAGGTGGCGAGATCCAAGAAATATCAAAGGATATGCTTCTTGAGCGCTTAAGTACAATGGATAGACTGGACTAAAAAAATGCAAAATCTTTAGGTAGATCATGGGCTAATTTCTCCTGCACTATTGACCAAATCTCTTGCGCAACTTGAGTAATGGACCGCTCTGTCACGTTAAGCACCTTGAGACGGTCGCTAGATTCTGGGTATTTTTCCATTGTCTTGAATACGTTAAAGAATTGATCTTTGACTTCGTCCTGGAATTGAATGCTCTCGTACCGTTCCTCACCAAAGCCCTGTCTTGAAGAATTGACACTGACGTCGCCATTTGAGAGAAAGAACAGGAGGTCTGGTTTGATTAGCCCTCTATCAGGCTGTAAGCACCATTCAAGGCCCATGCCGGGCGTTCCCTTAGCAGCGGAATACGCAATTCCCGAGTAGACGTAGCGATCCAACACAACGTGCTTCCCTTCGAGAAGTAACCTTTGTAATTTTTGTGAGAATTCCCAACGGTTTGCAGAAAATAGCAGATGCACCGATTGGTCTGGTAACTGAAAGTTACTGTCAGTCAGGTATTTGTCAATGAGTTGGCCAATAGGCGTGGTTCTGTCAGGGAATTTGATCAGCTCTGCATGGGGCTTGAGTTTCTCGAACAAAATGGAGGTCTGTGTGGTCTTGCCCGTGCGGTCCAAGCCTTCGATTAAAATCAGTAGTCCTCTCTTCATTGTGCTCGTTGTAATGGTTATATATTTGAAAGTGTAAAAATGATGCGATGAGGTTGTAACAGCGCGAAAAATACATTTATCATAGTACAACCACTGAATTAATTAGCGAATAGTTTTTGTGCGAATGAGCATTGGCCATGGTTCTGACGAATTTACAACGTAGAAGTCGTTCAATGCTTAAAATAGCTGCCAGGTAGTTTGAGATAGAGTACAAATAAACTGCGTGAGATGCTGACCATAAACAAAGCCTCGTCGCGATTTGCCAATACACACAACCCTTCGGCCCTAAGAGTAGTTTAGAGTGGAGACATCCAATCCAATTGTGATCGATCCAACCAACCAAAATATTGCCTTCCGTGAATAGAACGAATTAAAGTCCTCATTACCTGTAGCCGGGAGAATAGGCCGTCAAGAGATTGAAGAATTCATCAACAAGTTGCGGGCCATCGTCAATCGATATATGTTCTTTGACTATCGTATTCACATATATTGCTTCCCCGAAAATCTTTCGAACATCTAGTTAGTACCTCTCGGTAGCCAAGTTGGTTTAAGGCGCCAGACTGTAATGTGAAAAGTAATCTGGAGATCGGGCGTTCGACTCGCCCCCGAGAGATTTTTTTCCATAATTATTACATGGAAACGCTTATTGGAATTTGGATTGACGTAAGCCATTTCCTATTCAAAATAGAATTTCAAAAAATTTGGAAGTTGGTCGGTAAGTTTGTTATTTATTTGTTTCTTATTTTCACAAATCAAAAGACCCTTTTAATTTTATTATTTTTGTCATTGAATAGCAGCCCATGCTACAAACAAAAAAAAAACGTAATTATTAAAACGTGTTATCAAGTGGAAATTCAGAAAGCACCAGTACCTATAATAATATATAAATATTTTTGATGCTCCCAGCCCTCAAAACTCTCTTGTAAATAATACCAGTATACAGGTTAAAATCAAAATATGTAACACCAAAAATTTTTAGTGCTCAAATCTATCTATCTATAATCGTCAATTCATATTTCCTATACGAAAACACTAGAAGCATAATCGCAGCTGATTCCAAACTTTTTCCATTTGTTCATATTGGGGCAAAATACCCCTGCTGGTCGTTAGTTGATATATAGTACAATCTATCACTGTCGTATCATATCATCTCCACATCACAGTCCATACGCGGTACTTCAACATTTGAAGACATCCTTCTTTCGTCTGCCTCACGCTGCTCCCATTCTTCTGGAGTTAAATCGTACAAATTGTACTGTACGGACTGCACAGTCTCGTACCCACGCACCATGTATTCCTCTGCCTCCCAGTAGGGAGAAGAAATCTGATCTGCTTCATCACACCCACATGGCTCGGATTCCCCCGGGGGTGTCAGTGGTTCCCGTTTGATTCTTTTACATGATTGCGGATCCTCTAATTCTGCAACTCTCTTCAGACCCATGTAATTTGGAGTGCTCTCGCACACACAATCAGCCATTGGAGCGACCAAAATAAAGCCTAGACAGACTATAATATGAAATGGGATTTGGAAAGTAAACTAAAGTATGCATCTTTTAAGCGATGGTCTCACCAGATGGACCATTTTCGAGGAAATGTTCCGTACCCAGTGATGTGAAAATTGGACCGACCAGTGAAGAAATCTTGTTACTCTTCACAAACCGTTGGTCCACGACATTTTGAAACGAATAAGCACCCAAGAAGAAAGTTGTTGACTTGTTGAAAGAATTGGATTGTTTTTTGAGAGCTGTCTTTTTCCTAGGCAGCTCATACTTGTTTCCGCTTTTCGTTCTCTACTACTCCGAGAGTTTCACACTACGGTCTTCGCTAAAAGCTCAATGGAAAGACTAAACGCTTTGGGATCTAGCTTGCCCCCTGAACAACCTCCCACGAACCAGGTTATTGAGTCGCTTAGCACTGAGCTTTCCCAGGAGTTCAAGTTAGCCGCCAATGCCGTGACAAAACTGTATAGAGTGGCAAACGAGCGCAATTCTTTGCTAAAGCACCAGGGGTACCTCCATTGTCTCGAGGATTTACTGTCACTTTTGGAGCAGAATCCTGATGCCTCCGTCGATGCAATTCACTTGTGGTGCCTCAAGCAGCGAAACGAGATGCTTTCACACAGTGGCGCCTCCTTAGAAAGTCCCAATGGCAGCAAATTTGATTTCAATTTTGACAATGCCAACGTGGCAAGTACCAACAATGCCGACGTAACTGTCCCTAAGTTCAGGTCGTCGAATCCGCCGCTCAGCGTGGAGCACAACGCAGCACACAAGCCCAAGAAGAGTAGATGGATCAAGAGACAGCCTACATGGACCAAAGATGAACATGCCAAGGAAGAGGACGATCAACGGCTACATCGTGGCTCGGACCCGGAATGTACTGCTGGGCAAGAGAAGGCGGACAGGATGATGGATTCGGGCCCCAAGAAAAAGCAAAGAGTAAGCAACAAGAGGGAAACCTTAAAGGATTAGTCATGGTGAGGCAAATGCGAGGCAATCGGAAATGCTCTGGTAGAGCCTGCTGATCAACTCGCTTTCTAATCCCCCTGGTCACGTGATTTGGCCGGTTTTGGACGGTTTCTCAGAGTGGTTAAGGTCAGTACAGCTCATTGCTACAAAGGGACGCAAGGAATGCAAGCTGGAAGCAACCCCCGCTTCGGTACGCACTAGGCATGGCTCTACGAAGAACGGCTTGAGCCCTCATCCTATGGGGTAATGATGGAAATAGTTGGCGTCGTTGGCGGGCCCATTTCGTATTCTCATGCAGGGAAAGATGAGCGTTCTATGAACACTACTTTTTGAAAGCAATGCCAAATAAAAGCCAAGACGTGCTATGGATCCAATTGCTTTGAAGAAATTTTTTCTCAAAGGCTTAAGTTGATTGGGGTCAGTGGTGAAATAAAAAGTTGATGCTTTCTGGGAGAATGATAAAATAAACTATAGTATATTAAAAAAAACGAAACCCCCCAGAAAGAATGTTTGACGTGACTAAGCCCGTTTGGAGTGTTTGGACCAGCATTGTCAAGGCTTCCACTTTGATTTTTTTTGCCGGTAATGTTCTGTTATTGCTTCTGATTATAATCTCTGGAGGTTCAGACAATTATCCGATGTCCAGACTTTATTGGGTGGAAGGGGACACTAGCGGGATCCCCAATGCCCCCAATACTACGAGGTGGACCTATTGGGGTGCCTGCTCCAGAAGCAATGGTCACACACGTTGTAAAGATTCTCTTGGACCTGCATATCCCATTTCTCCCGTGGACAACTTTGGTACGAAAACTAATGTTCCTCACAAGTTTATTTCTAAACGCAGTTCTCTTTACTATTTGACCAGATTGGCTTTCAGTTTCTTTTGGATAGCGTTGTCGTTCATTGCTACCAGTTTTCTCATCTATGTGGGGGCCTGGTTCTCCAATGCAGTGTCTTACGTTGCCTGGATCCTCACAGGTGTCGGGTGTCTGTTCAATATAGTGGCAGTTATCTTTCAAACGGCAGCGGCAGTCATGGCAAGGGATGCCTTTACAGATGCCCATAGACATGGGAAATTGGGAGCCCCCTTGCTGGGCATAGCGTGGGCTAGCGTTGCGCTGTGTATGATAGAATTTACGTCTCTCGTGGTAGGGCATTTCATTTGGAGCAGACCTTCTAGGGATGAACGTCCCCATGAAAAGGCTCACTTGCCCAGCGTCAAAATTAATGGCAACGCAAGATCCGACGGTACTGAGTCTGTTCATCGCTTCAGGACATTCTTCTTGGGACCACGAAAATCTAGAGCTCACGATGACGCCGAGAAGGCTGAACTGCCCAGCGACGAGACTACTGCCAACGCAGGACCTAACAGTACTGGGTCTGTTCATCCTCTCAGAACGTTCTTATTGGGGCCTCGAAAAGCTGGAGCTCACGATGACGCCGAGAGAGCTGAACTGCCCAGCGACAAAACTAGTGCCCACGCAAGATCTAACAGTACTGGGTCTGTTCATCCCCTCAGGACGTTCTTTTTGGGGCCACGAAACGCTAGAGCTTACGATGACGCCGTATCGAAACAGCGTGAATCCGATCAGGGGCATACCATCAGCAGCGGCACCACCGAAGGAGGTAATGGTGCTGGAAGTGGAGAGCCCGCTGTCAACTTTTCCAACGTGGGAAGATCCGACTTGTCAGAAGATCACGACTTGGAATCCGTTTAATCCGGCGATACCAAAAGAATTCTGTCTGTTATATTGTAGTTCTTCCTTTCTTCCCTTTAATATCTCTCTTTTTAGCTCTACACAGATTATAATTAAACTTCACACATAGCTGTACGGCAAATGGCTTAAGAGGTTATCAACTATTGGCCGTCGTATTGGAATACAACTAAGTGATAGGCGGTTTTACATTAGTTCCACCATCATATTTCATGAAATATAGGCCCATTTTTAAAACTGAAAATAGTATAAACCTGGCTCTTGCGTAGGACAGTTTATAGACGTATTTATGTGTAAAAAAAAAGATCCTACCTAAATGTTAATAATCTTACCTAAATGGTAATACCTAAGTGGTAATACCTAAACCAAAAACAATTGCATAACTTCAGCAGTCTCATAGTGATTGAAATCCTCACCTTGGATCTTTCAAATCACAAAATTCCCACTTAAAGATGAAGGTCCAGGCGCCTTTCACTTTTGAGCATCTTGTAAATTCGTAAATTCTTCGAAAAAAAATTATCCTGTTATTTTGGGAATTCCTTGAGATTGAAGTATTTGGCATCATAATATAGTCGGGCCAACAATTTCCATGTAATTTCCATTGTTTGTTTGTTTTAAATCTAATAACTGAAAAAAAAACCAACGTTTTAAGAACACTTTTCTTTTAAGAAACAAGCAAATAATATAATGTTTCTAATTACAACACTCTCAAATCGCCCTTGCTGTTCCCATCATGTCGTTTTTTTCATTGCAATTCATTTCTATCCTATGTCAAAATATTGACGGAGGCCTTCAGTCGCCCAAAGGCGCGAGAACAAGATAATCAGCGAAAAACCCTTTAAAACAGCAGTATCCAGCCCATTCAATCGCAGATTCAAACTCGAACGAAACGTATCTGTTGGTGGCAGCTAATGGCGGTTAGTAAGAGTCTAGCTTCGAGGTAGTGATTGAATTAGGTGTATCAGCTGTTGATTGCGTTTGCGAGCGTTCAATGGATCATAACAAGAGGTCGGCAGTGTCCACTGTACCTAAAGAGGCTCCGATAAGAGTTGGGTTCATTGGTTTGAATGGTACCAAAGGTTGGGCTCTCAAGACTCACCGGCCCGCAATCTTGCAACTGTCTTCTCAGTTTACCATAACAGCGTTGTACGATGAAGATAAAGAGGTAGCTGTAACAACGATACAAAAGTTGAAACTGGTCCACGCTACAGCGTTCACCAGTTTGGAAGAATTTGCAAGGTTTGATAATGTAGATATGATTGTGGTCAGTATTCAGGCATCAAAGCAATACGGAGTTTTGATGTCACTATTGGAATACTGCAAGAGTAATTGTAATTTGAAATATCTCTTCATGGAGTGGGCATTCAGTTCCAACTTGGAACAGGCTGAAAAGATATACCAGGCGGCTGCTCAGCGTGGGTTACAAACCATTGTCGCCCTCCAGGGGCGCAAGAGTCCCTATATTCAGCGCGCCAAAGAGCTTATACATGGAAATTACATCGGTGAGATTAACTCCATTGAAATTGCAGGAAATGCCTGCTGGTATGGGTACGAAAGACCACGGAAGTTTGCCGATGGTATGTTTGAGATGGGCAACGGTTTAGACCTTGTGACGACGACATTTGGCCATACAATAGACCTATTACAGTACATGACGGAGTCATACTTTTCTAAAATTAATGCATTGGTGTTTAACAATATACCGGAGCAGACCCTAGTGGACGATTTGGGAAATTCTATGGGCCGTACTGCCCCAAAGACCGTACCGGACCATTTGTTATTTCATGGATGTTTGCAGAGGGGCAATGCCCCCGTAGCATGTAGCATCAAAGGTGGGAAACCCACAAAAAAATTCACAAAGAATTTTGTGATCGATATACATGGTACAAGGGGCGATATAAAACTCGAGGGTGACGCAGGTTTTGCAGAAATGTCCAATCTAGTACTTTATTATAGTGGAGTCAGGGAAAATGACCACCCAGTCGCCAATCACAAGGGGACTTTTGAACAAGGAAAAGAGTTTATGGAAGTCTACCATCTGCGAAATTATGATGCAGTTCATGGCAACGTTTTTCGGCTGTATCAATCCATTGCAGATTTCCATTTTAACCCTCGAAAAATCTCGAATTTAACATCCCATTTTGTCATGCAAGGGTTTGAGTTTGAAGGTTTCCCAACGTTGATGGATGGCCTCATTCTGCGAAGACTCATAGAAAGTGTATACAAAAGCAATTCTATGGGGTCCACTTTGGACGTGACTAATATTTTACACTTCTCTCCAACGTGATTGTATTCATACCTGTTCTAAGCGGGCCAAGGATATTTGACAGAATTCTTCGATCGCCTCGTTGTAGTGAATGCCTCCGTATCTTAATGTGTTTAAATAGTCTACAGCAAGTTGCCTTTTCATCTCGCTATTCATATTGAATTCGTTGGAGTCCGCCACATCGCTATTTAGAATTCGATACACTTTTGCTAAGTGGAACTTTACAGTGTTGTATTGCAGCAATTTCTGTAATTCTGGAGTCTCAGAAAATATCTTGGACCACTTTTGAGATGCCAATAGCGTCTCTGTTGTTGACTGGCTCGGCTTCTCATTGCGATGAACTTGCTCATCGCTGCCACCGTCTACCGGATCCTCGTGCTTGGAGGTGTCCTTATAACATTTCAATGAACAATATTTAACGTCACATTTGGGACACTTGTATTTGGCATCGTTGGCCTGGCATATACCGCATTTCTCAACCATCTCAATATTTGTAGTTACCTTCATAGTGCTACGAGAAAAGTGATGAGATGAATTTCAGGTTTTCTCTTTTGTCTAATTTCCGGTGAAGACGATGAGCAAGACTTTTCAGGCTACAACAATCTATAAGCCAAGGCAAATTCTAGGACATCGTAGTCCCATGATTAGCAGGTCGAAGCTTTTACTAAAATACCTTGCACTAAGGTCTCGTTTCCACAAACAGTATGTACAGGTCAAGCTACATACGGAGGCGTTAGAACCGCTCACTTGCCGATGCCAAGACTACCGCAGGGAAGTGAATGGGACTTTACCATGGGACTTTCAACTGGACTTGGACTCATCACTGCCCAAAAAAGTGCCTGGTTATAAGAAGCACGTTTTAGTTTTATCGCCGCAAGATAAGAGCGCTACTGAATTGGAATGGATGTCGTCTTGGCAAAGTAAACTGGAATTGAATCCTCTATGGCCTTATTCAGTTATTGGAGATTTAAAAGGGCACCTCAAGAACTCTAAGTTGGGCTCGAATGTGTTGGTCAATGCCATTTCCATGCAGTCCGGTAGTATTGAATCACCAAAACGAGGCCCTCAAGAAAAGGCGCACATATTCGTATTTCCCGATATGAAGCTTTACAAAATTTTACCACAGGATATTGAAAGTTTTGCCTATTTCTTGGGGGGTGGACATATAAAGCAGACTGCAAATCATAAATTATCCTTTATGGATTTCTTGAAAGGCGCAAATAATGTCACCAACACGACCCAAGTTATCCCTGAGGCCGCAAGTGTAAAACGTACTTTCGAGCATGATGAGAACCTGGCTGATTGGATATTAATATGTGGCCACAATCAGCGGGACAAAAGGTGTGGGATTCTAGGGCAGGCCTTGATCAACGAAATCTCGACAAAGGATCGTTACAAGGATAGGAATGTCGCCATTATATCCCACATCGGTGGTCACAAGTACGCCGGCAATCTTATTCTGTACAATTATGTGGGCATTGATCAAGCGACTCGACAAAATCAATTGGATTCCTTATGGTTTGCTAGGGTTTCTCCACCAAACTTTACCACTTTACTCGAAAATGTTAATACCGGGAAAATTCCTGAAGAGTATTACCGTGGAGGTTTATCGCTGAATTAATTTTCAGTACACCTTATCTTGTCTCGCTACAGATCTTATATATAATTGGTTCTTATTTCATTCACTTGTTTAATAATATCTTCGGGCTTAGACCCGTTCAATTGTTTGCAAACTAGCGCCTGTTCCGCCGACGACAAGTTCATAAAAGTTTCACAGAAGTCACCATCTACCACATTTCTAACGGGAGCATAATAACTCCTGTATTTAAGATGGTCCCTACCAACAATGGAATATGCACCCTCAGGAATATAGACCCTAGTACTAATTAGGGGCTTAGAAATATCCTCTTCAAGCCCATCTTCTTCTTCCGTAGGCCCACCGCTATAACTAGTTTGAGTTTCTTGCTCTAAGTAAAAGATATCATCTGCATCGCTCATCACATTTTCCAAATTCCTCAAAGTCATAACCTCCTGTTTCGTCAAGAGTGGTATCAAACATCCAATGGTTCCTTGTAATCCGCAGTATATGATTGTTGGTCTATCAGATAACTGGACAGATGCAATTAAATGAAATTCTGTTGGAATATCGTTTGCAAAAAAATGATTTGAAAGAGTCATTTTGAAGGGACATTCCATTATATTAGGTGCCCTGTTCTTCAATGCCATGTGCTGCTGTAACCTATTCAAAGCGTGAGGAAAGTTAGCTCTGAGTAATTTTTCGTACTCTCTAGATAACCTTAGAGTCCAAATGTTTCCAAATTTGTCGCCCCCAATGACGGTCGACTGATCAACAAAAAGTAAGGAAACTACATGTCTTTTAACCACGTCATCAGCGATAGGCACAAAAACGTAGTTGGAATCATCGAACAAAAATAGGGTTACAGATTCTCGGTTGTCACCAACGGCTATTCTCTGATTATTCCAGTTCGAGAGAGCGGTAACCTTGGTAATAAAATTTGTGGTTTGAGATATTGATTTCTTAAGCAGCTGCTTCTTTCCCAGACTGTATAGTATGAGACTTCCGAAGATGGGAACTAGTAGTTTATCTTTGAATGCAATCATTGCATGTACTCGATCTTCGACGTGCGTAATGTGAAGGCATTTTAGATTAAAAGTGCCAGTGCCTTTTGGTATTCTTTTAATTATCAATTCAAAAGTATGCAGTTTGTTATCGTTGGTAGAAATTACTAAATGGTAGTTAGCGGTGGAGAACTTCGTAATAACAGCGGTAAGAGCAGTCAATTTTTCCAAAATTTCGAAACTTTCTGCTTTTTTCTCCAGAGTGAAGAAGTTATGAGATTTTGCCAAACTCACCCTTACGTGGTCACTACTAACAGAGTTTTCGACATACAAGGTCAAGCTGTTATCTTCGCCAAAACTAATCACTTTGCGTCCATCGTATGATCTTTGGTTGACTCTTTCGACATCGTCTTCGTCTTCATCGTCTTTGCTTTCATCCTCAATCACCTTAGAAAGGTCTACATCTCTTACTCGAAACCATTTATCTTTAGAAATAAAATCATTAAGCTTACCAATCACCAAGGTATCGGATGAACTTAGGGCACAGCATCCATTTATTTTCATGTTATCGGCGGCAAAATCGGAAACTTTAATGAGGCTGCTAGCGCTTCCAAGTAAGAGAGGTCTTATATGAAGCAGCATATCGTCTTCGTAGCAAACCCAGGTTTTCGTGCTGTGAAGAACTAGGCAAGATATGACCTCTCCTGGACCGTCCCTGATCTCTCCGGCTTTATCAACACCAGTCTCCTCCTCCTCCTCCTCCTCCTCCTCAACCTCTTCATCCTCTTCATCCTCTTCTTCACCAGATACCTGAAGGGAAACAGCCGGCAGGAACGATAAAGTAACTCTTTTCGGTCCTAAAAATTTCCTTCTGACATCGTATAATTGACCATCGTGTCTGTTCAGCTTAGATCTGAAATAAACACCGTTTTCTAATCCGACATGCAATTGCAACTCACTCTCTGTCTTGGTCAGCTTCACGTCGCTCACTGGTGCCATCAACGCTTGTATGGAAACGACTTCCAAAAAACTTTCCATGTCGGACCGTTTCAAGGACAAAATTTTTAAACTAGATCCTTTACTACCAACGGCCAAAAAATCACTCCTAGGTTCAGGTACCATGGCCAAACCTGTGATATGCTCATTGATTTCAACTCTGTTTTGTAACTCATGCAGTGAATCCAAACGAGATTCTGTATCCATTTCAAAATACACAATCTCACCATTTGAGAGTCCAATGGCAAGTTGGCCGCGAGTGCAAGTAGCAGCAACAATGCGAATACCCGCCGGTGGAAACCACTCTAACTTTTTTTCGAAAGTTTTAGCTTCTGATGTCGAAATTACTTGGCGCAACTCATGTTCACATACTTGAATGACTGATTTATCTCCCATAGACCCGACAAAAATTGTCTTATCAGCCTTTAACTTGAAAGGACTCTCTTCTGAAGGTAATTGTTCCATCGTGGCTTCCTCAGTTTTGAGGATCATTGTGGATTTCGAATAACTCAAGAAAAGAAGACTGTGGCATTTGAATTTAGGGAATCTAATTGTCCAAAGGTTGTCCGTTCCTTCAGGAAGCTGTGTCGAAATTGTACTCTGAAAATTAACACCGTTGAGCAAAAACCTAGTCTTGTTCATTGAGTTCATCGAAAGTGTCAACGGCGTCGCACTGACGACGCCAGAGGATATCAATGGGTTCACATTTTTTTGGGTTTCAACCAAACTAAGATTGCGTAGACTGGAAGAAGGTTCGAAGGAGCTTCCTTCAATTGGTATATCGTCACCCAGACTTTCAAATTGGAATAAATGATTGTCGTAAAACTCTGACGTGGCAAACAGGTAACCATTTTTAAAAATGTGCAAATGGCTTGCCTGAGGAATTGTGTCAAAATAAGAGATAGTAGCAGACGGGCGATTAAAATTTTTCTTATCGGGTACTATTTTAAGCTTAAACAAATCTCCCCAGTTAGATTGTAGAAGCACAAAAAAGTCTTTCTTCACTATCTGTGTGGCATGGGAAATTATAGTTGTTGGCTCGGATTTATCCTTTCTTCTGGGAAGTGATAATTTTAAGTCAAAGTGCCCGTACATGTCCCTAATGAGCACAAAGTCTTCAAACCCAATTACCACAAATGGATTAATTTCGTCGTAGTCTCCCTGAAGATGGGCGCGGTCCGCCTCTCTTTCCATGTAGCAGTTTATATGGAACTTGGACAGATCTGGCAACCCCATGAGAAAATTTGCCGTGTCTTCTATTTTGTAGTCTGCTCTTTTCACGATGTGGTTCAATCCAAGATCTAAAATGTAAAAGACGAGATGATGACCAGCATGTAGTTCCAAAGATGCAAAGCACGGACTATCGTACCTCACATCACATACAGCTGTTTCTAACGTTAATACTTGCGGCGCAATGGCCTCTAGCGGATCCTGTATACAGATACCGTCTTCTCCAACCTGATTGGCCACAAAACATAATTTATTTCTTTCAATTGCAGATAAAAACAGGCATCTACCGTGTAAATCAATCTGTAGATGCGAAATGGGAGATATTCTTCTCAATCCCGTCCTTGTTAAAGGTTGGTTCAAAACAGTCTGTAACAACACCTTCTCCCGGGATACCCTCACGAACTTCGTCAACGTCAGATTCCCGGAATCTGATGCAATGGCTAGAAATGAGTAGGTTCTGTTCTCTAAATTTAGAGTCTCCATGGCGGTTATAGTTGCGAATATTGGCACCAGTGCCAACCTGTGAAGCGAACCTTCTGACACGTCGTATAGCTCCAAATGCGTCTCAGTGGCAATGCACAATTGCAAATGCCTCTTACGACGCAATTCACCGCTGTGCATGCCGTCACGGCTCTCTTCGTCATCACCGTTCACAAAATGACCAATACAAGAATGCACATAGTTTGCCTGTCTCCGCAAAGTCAAATGATATAGGTAAAGCTCTGAATCCTGGCCAAACATGTCAGTTGGGGGTCATGGGAGAGTTTCTGTCAATAGTTTTGAAGCCAAAGTGTAGTCGTTCAATAAGTAATGAGACAAGATGAGGTTGATCGATAGAGCCGATCATTATGTACGGGTGGTTTTTAAAGGCCTGACTTATCTACTGAGTTGATATTTCGTGCTTGAAGTTTGAAACTAACAAAATTGAAGACCAACCGGTGTAAGTCTGTTCCAAAAAAATAATTGATGTTTTCGATATCCCAAATTCCATCTGCAATACTGTGAACAATTATTTTTCTGAAAAATAATTATCTTTTTTTTAGAAATTGATATTTACTAGATACTTACCAGGTAGTTGCATCTTTTCCAAAATGGCAAAAACAATTCACACCTTCAAGAGGCTTCCAATATTTCTAGTGGTCGGATCTCCAATACGTCTTCGTATTTTGTATTTCGTCTCACAATTCTGCAAATGGGATACCACTTAGTTTAATTAAAAGGAAGAAAAAGTAGCTACAAAAAAGAACAATATATCAAGAGTTTCCCGGAGAAATTGCACCTCTTACAATAACACCGATACACAATATCATCTTTGATCATTAATACCTTGCCCATAAAATGTCCGGTGAAACGTGTCCCACCACACCCCGGTAAATCCGGACACGGTGTCCTTTTTTGAAACCGCGTGCCCATGGACAAGTGATAAACAGCTTCTCCACAGTCAGTGTATGCAGCAGCTCAAACAGTAGTATATTAGGTATATCCCAAAGAAAATGGCCGGTAACTTCTGAATAATAGTATATATATACAGC